>SRLM01000327.1:275739-331374 GCA_015708895.1 Populus ilicifolia | reverse complement strand
AAAAAAAAAAAATATTAGGTCAACTCATGTCAACTTAAATTAACTTGGTAGATCCATAATCTAGATGATGAACTTTATTTAGTTTAATAACTTTATTTAAAAAAATTATTTTTATTTAATTATATAATAAAAAATAAATGTTAAACATCAATTCAATACTTAGATATTTCTTTGTAACTGTGATAACTCTTTAAAAACAAATCAAAATAAATTATAAAATTTAATTTTTAATAATTATGATTTTTCAATTATTTTTTTAATAATATAATAAAAAAAAGGCTAAAAACACTTGAGCATGAAGCCTATGCTGGTACATTATTTATAAATAAATTATAAAATTTAATTTTTAATAACTATTTTTTAATGATTTTTTATTTAATTATATATCATTTTATTTAATAATATAACCAAAAAAAATTATAAAATTAACCACCAATCCATGCTTCTTGGCCTTTTTTTCAAGGCTATAAAAACCTATATATATATATATACTCCAAAATTAGCTTCAAAGAGATGTATATGAAGAGAGAACCTTCAGCGTTGATGCTGGCTGTAATGAGAACAGGCATTGGTCACAGAGCAAAGAGTAGAAAATAAACGGAAACACGAGTGGCCACGAGAATTTCAAGGGAAGAGAATTCAGAGGCTGGCCGGACAACTTTTCATGAATAATCTAAGTGAACTTCATGCATAGACATAGATAATATTACATTTTGAACCCATCAAAAGATGTTAGAAATTAAAAGCCACTCAAAAAACTGATTACACCTGCATCTCATCTACTAGATAAAGATAAAAAGAGTAAGCCTCCATCACCTGCTAGAATCAAAACCTACCACTTTTTACACTTGAACAGTTCTCAACAATCTTCTTCCCTTGCTATGTTCTGATGAAGCTCAAATTCACTCTCTCTAGGAGATGGAGTGTCTCCTTCGTCTTGAAGATGAACCAAAGGACTTCGTGTCACCAGGTGCCACAGAAGTTGGGCTCTGCGAACTCCCAGAAGTCTCCGAGCTTCTGTTCTCAACATGCCCTCTACCAACAACCCACAATCTATCGAAGATCCTCCTTGATCGAGATGGCAGCAGCTGCACACCACTTTTGGTGCTCTTACTGTTTTTCTTCAGCAGTTTTCCATTTTTCCGGAAGTCTTCATCTTTTATCTTCATTCTACTCATTTGTTTCTTGAGGGATTTGTTATCGTCAGCTGCTGTCTTCTCCCACTCTTCATCTGTGTTTGTTGTGGAATTTGAAGTATCGCGGGCATTGTTGTTGAGAGCTTGAACACCTGAAGCTGCTCTGACTTGCTCAAAAAAGAGAACTTGGACAACAACACGGAGAGGGAGCCGCTCATTCTGTGCAGCATGCATTGATGCCTTCATTGTCAGTTTCTTGACATCCATTAGCCCGCATATCTTCTTTTTTTCTGCCTTCGTCAAACTGAGATGTTCCTGAATTTAAAATAGCCATTAGTGAATCATACCAGAAAAGCGTTCCATTCACAAGGACGAGCTTATGAAAGAAAAGATGGTAACACAGAATCCTCATGTTGGTAACCATTCGCAATTTGCTGAAACCCATAACCACCACCCTCAACCCATATAAAACAAAAAAAAAATACAGTCAAGTTCTTCCCCATAGACAAAGCAGTTTAAAACATTTTCTATACAGATCACAAATCCCCAGGCACAACACATTTCAGTTGATCATGCTGCTCAAAATAAAACAAAATAAAAATAGCATCTTCATTCTAATGTCATTTGATGTGAGAAGTCCGTGAGTGTTCAAAGCATCGTAAAGGCAGTTATATGGTAGACAGTATATTGTTTTAGTTGTGCAAACATACACAAACCCTATAGGTGCTTAAGCTATAAAACTGAAAGATTAAATAAGACTATAAATGAAATTACTCAAAGCACAAAATACTACCTTAAGGTAGATGTCAATGGCTTTGTAAAGCCCATCTTGAATTGGTCTTGCAGAATCCGGAATTGACCATGACAAGTCAATGAAGCTGGCAATGGTGAGATTTGGGTCGTGTGCAATTTCAACTAGATATCCATCAATCAATTTACCAAGGTTCATCAGGGTTACATGTTCATGCCCTAAAATAAAGTCACCATTTGCCTCGTTCTTCTCATCTTGATTATACTTTTCATGCATCAAATAACGATTGACAATGCACTGAATCAATTCCACATCATATAATGTGTTTTGAGGAGGCCGTGCAGGAACCAGCAGATCCTTAACAGAAGCCTCATGCAACTTCAAACTGATTCTCTTCACCAAATCTTCCCTGGGTGAGTCATTGACTCCAACCAGAATGGCAAATTTCAACAATTTCAGCAAGAAACTACACGAACAACCCACACCCTTGTCTGGAGGCAACAAACAAATGAGTGTTTCCACCAGATATTTGTACCTCCAAGTACGAGCATCAGATGCTGAGTCATCAAATGAATCTGGCAGCCATCTGACCGCGTAAGTTTTCAGTGCCTCCCCAATCACTTTACCATCCATTCTTCCCTTTGATTTCACAGTGATCATGACTCTCTTGTAGAGATCGATATCCAGTTCACATATATCTTCAACCCACCAATCCTTAGGAACAGATTCAATTTTCTCTCTGAAATTTATCCCTTCCTCGACTATTTTATCGGGCACTGACAACTTACGGTTATATGTGTAGGACCAAGTAATGCTTGCAGGGTCCACAGAGGTTTTAGATGCAATGGAATCTATGCACCTGCCCACAATCTTCAGATCTTCAGACCACGGCAGAAGAGATTTGGTAGTCTGAAGAACAATAATGGAATCCTTCCAGCTACGGAAGATACTGGAGTTCAGAAATACCTCAATTTTAAAAATAAGGTTCCCTCGATCAACATCCTCAGTCATCTCAAGGTACTCAGCCGCACAACGAGCAGCAACAACATTGTAAGCATTGAGAGTAACTATCATTCCATAGCAGAATTTGGCACAAATTTCAAAAGCCTTTGGCCCACCAGGAAAATCAACCATATCAATTTCATCAGAGTTCTCACCAGCTTTTGACACAAGTTTTTGCAAGCGATTGCTCTTTGACAAAAGAGGGAACTGCAAGTTCATAAAAGGAACTCATTGTGAATTATAGAAACAAAGGCAAAAATAAGAGGAGCTGTAACTCAAGCTGTGAAAGGGCTCTTTTCTGACCAAGTAGCCAACACTTTTATGTAACTCAGTGGAGGAAGTCCTTTGATTTTTGCATATGATAAAATTTAAACTCTCAAGCAATTAGGACTTGGTATAAGAAGATAATATAGGGAAAGCATAATCAAGCTTTTACTAATTCTAGCATCAACAGTACATGGTGAGACCACTACCGAGTGTAGTTAAAAAATAAGCTACATTAGAAATAGACATCCTCTGAGAAACAACATTTCGAACACCCTAGCACGAAAACATGAATGGTTTTACCTTTTATTTCCTTTCCAATTCAATGGAAAAAATGCTTTTACTGTAAACTAATTTATACCAACTCACAAGCCAGCACGCAACTGCCAACAAAAGAAAGTAAAAGAAACAAGAAAAAAGAATGCTTGAACATGTTTCTAGTCCTGCAATTACTTACAAACTTGAGTATAATTTATTTCCTCAAAAGCAGTCAACTATTAAAATTTGTATATTATTGAGATTTAATGGTTATACAATATTCCAATGCTAGTAATAAAGTGATAACTTGACGTCCCTCAAAGAGAACCAATATACTGGTTATTATTCTCTAGATCTCTAGAGATTTGAAAATGTTCACGGGTAGTTGTTAATAGAATAGAGGACCATGACTGACTAGATTCAGAATAACTTGCAGATAAGCAAGGACAAAGATGAGACCATACCTTGTGGAGATTAAACTTAACTTCTCCAACATTTATGGTGACATCTGTTGCCAGTTCGGATGCCACATACCTGCATAAGCACAACTAACATGCTGAGCACCCAATAGACAACTCGATGCAGTAAATGTGAAGGGCAAGCAACAAATGCATTGAGGAGGAGTACGATACCACATGTACAGTGGGGCAAATAATAAGAAGGTATAAACCATAAAAAAATATGAGTACAACGAGCATTTTCACTGTTCATGTAAACATGTGGCAAATTTGTTCATTATCCCGGAATTTGTGATGCTTCACAGCCTTAAAGAAACCACTACCTTATCATAAATAAGAACCTGACATACATTTTTAGAACGAGATAACTAATCCCAACTGCTGCAAGGAATTGATAAATTTAAAGGAAGTTCAACACACAAAACTTTTGCATACATTACACATAAAAACAATTGATGGATGTGCTTGGTTTAAAGGATTTTTGGTCTAGAAATGAAAATAATATAGAGAAGAAGATTGGTCCCCAGTTAACTAACTACACCTGTTTCAGTAACATTGCTGCAAATCATCCAGAAAGAGAATTACAGATTTCTGTATAAGACGAACCAAAATTCAAATCCCATTCACGGATACATGGATTTCTTAATTTCACATGCAATCTTGTCCTCTTACCCCTCAAAACTACTAACATGGGATCCCTCACATTTAAGGCTGAACATACCCACATGATACTCCACTGGAGTAGTGCTCTTATGCTTTCATTATATTACAGTAAACAAACAGGTTGGCTCATATCTTGTTATGCAGTAAGAGAAATACTGCCCACGGTGATGATGCCAGTTGATTAACACAAATGTCCAAAATTATCAGTCTTTTTTTTTTCCATTACTCTGAGTAAAATGAGATAGAAAGTAAAGAAACATAATTCCAGTGGAACTAGATCACCCTGGCCTGAAAAATACATATATGGTCCCTGCTCTAGATTTGTTTTCAAGATATATAATGTGAGTGATACTAAGGTAGGTTCAGGACAAATGCTATTGCATTGTTTAGAGGAAGAAATCGCTCATCTGCGATGATTAAAGTTCTTGCAAACACTTCATGACATTACTGCATTTGGACCACCAATTCATCACAAAAGAGCAAGTTCAATTTCAGGACCACCCCCTCAAATACCTCTCCTCCCCCTTTTTCTCTGCCCCTCGACTAGGAGTACCAGTAATAGCAATGATGACAACAACAACACAAGCAACAAATAATAAGTAAAATAAAAAAAATAAATTAAAACTAGTTGAAGAACTGAAAACCAACTCCACATCAAGCAAAAAAAAAATAAAAACGGAGATAAATCAGTAGTTTTCTTGATTCATTCCAGTAAATCAAAACTTACTCAAAAACCTTAAAAAACTAGCAAAATCTACTCGCATGATAGTGTGCTTAACAAGTGTGTTTAACAGCACAATCAGCTGCGTTTTTTAGTTAAAATTTCCAAATGCGAGTCTCAAATGCAGTGCAAGAAGGTACACAATTTCTAACAAAAAACACAGCAAAACCAATTCCTTGTAACTAAAATTTCCAAAACTAGAAACAAAAACAAAAGAAAGAAAGAAAGTGTCTAACCAAAAATAACACAAAATGAAGGAAAACAAAGAGGGAAAAAATAAGAGAGAGAGAGAGGGAGAGGGAGAGAAAGCTTGGCTTGAGCTTGAATAACAGAGAAGAGCATAAATGAAACCCTCGTACCTGACAGATTTGCCATCACCTTGAAATGCATCAGGCTTGGACCCCAACTTCATAAACTTCATTCTTAACCCCAAATTACCTTTCGAAAAGAAAAATCTTCACTCGAGAACTCAACAAGCCTTTATCTTTATCCCCTCCCTCCCTTCAAGGATGACAAAGTTCGAGACTTTTTCACTTTCTGTGAATCACCAAAACCAATAACCAGAGAGGAACAGAACAGAGACAATAAACAAACAAGCAATCTCTTATACCTAGAACCAGAAATGGCGGGTTCTTAAAGGAAAGAATGACTGAATTCTCTCTCTCTTTCTCTCTCCTAAAACACTCTACCAGCAGACCAGACCATAATATACATTGGATTGAGACAGACAACCTCTGCCTTTAAGAACCAGACAACACCTCGAAATTCGAGCTGTCCCATTGATTTCTGATATAACCCTTCAGTCATACTACTACTAGTACTAACATTTTGGTTACTCTCTCACAGCAAGAAACCAAACAAACGATGTGGGGTTGTTACAAAAACAACAAAACAAATTAAAATAAATCGTGGGCTTGGAAAATTAGAGGAAAATAATGATTAAGAAACAAGAAAAACCAGAACTTGGGGCTCAGAGAGAGAAAAATGATACTTTTTAAAAAGAAATATGGCGTTGGCGTCAGAAAGAGAGAGAAAAGGCTTCTTTGGCTATGGGATTGGCAAGGAAAAAAAATATAAATAAAGAGGGTTCAGAATAGAGCTGTAGAGAGAGAGTATTGCTTGCTTGCTAGCTTTTGTACCATATCAATTTCAAGATCAAGATCAATAAATTCTTCGCCGCCTTTGCTTTAAATCACACCACAACACACACACACCCCTCTCTCTCTATCGCTCTATCTCTCTGATCTGGTTCAAAGATCTTCTTCTCTCTCTCTGGACGCAAATCTCAAGGACATCATCCTATTTATCTCTTTCTTCGTATGGGAAGCAGTATATTATATTTTATTGCTTTGTTTATCTCTGTAATGGAGTGTACTCAATCTTGGTTCAGGTCACCTGACGTAATTGTCCCATCTTCTTCTCTTCTCTTCTCTTCTCTGGTTGAGACTTGAGAAGTGTGTTATTATTATAGTATTGGTTTTGTACTGCTTTCTTTTTCTCTACCTGAATTTTGCTTCTTTTAAAATCTTAACTAATAAAAATAGTAATGTTTTTTAGGAGATTTCTTATTAAAAATTTATTTTATATTAATATATTTAAATTATTTAAAAATAAAAAATATAAATTTAATATTTTTTTTTGTAAAAACAGTTGAGAAGTATTTTAAAAAACAAATTAGAACACCTAAATAAACACTTCATCAGTTTATGATTATGATAACATTAAAATATTTTTAAAAATTTACTTTTGACATTAGCACACCATAATTTAAAAATATAAAATAAATTAACTTAAAATAAAAATATTATCAAATCACAAAAACAAATAATTTATTATATTCTAAACATACAATAAGTTTATTTTAATTTACTGGCTTATTTGTAGTAAATTTTGAATTAATTCGATGAACTTTAAGTTTATAACTAATTTTTTTTTCCTGGTTTAGTTTATTGGCTTATTTGTAATGCAATTTTGGATTAATTCGGTCAACTTTTAGTTTATAATTTTTTTAAAAAAAAATTTAAAATCTGAACTGAATTTAAGAAAAATAACCAAAATTATCTAAAAAATTCATTTAACTCAGTTAATTTTGAGCTGATTTTGATAAAAGTTTCAGATGACTTAATTAATTTATTAATCTCAGTCCAGAATTACTTTTGTCGTATCTATCCTGTGCATGTAGAAAATAAAATTATAGTTACCATCGCGTACAGAGATAACCAAATGTAAATATGCAATTTCTTTAAAAATTAATAATGATAAATATAAAAAATAAAACTGCAAGCTAAATGAACTTCTCTTTAGAAATAAATTATATAAAAAATAAATAATAATGTTAATGTAATTATCTAAAAAATAATTTTTTAAAAATAAAAAAACATCATATTAATATATACAATCACAATTACATTTCTAAACAACATAAGAAATAACAATTCTACGTGAGTTTTTACGTGTTTTAAGAGTATATTTAGCATAAAAATATTAAATTAATTTTTTAATAATATTTATATATTCAAAATTAAATATTTAAAAAATATATTTTTTAAATATTATAAAATATATTTAAATTGATTGATTGTATATTCAACAAACCATATTCTGTGGGTTTGGTTTTCATTGCGGTTTGGTGAGGAAGAGTCTGGCGCATAATTAAAAAAAAAAAANAAAAAAAAACTGTGTGGGCAGCAATACTTTATGCATGATAGTAAATATTATATCTTTTATATTTAAAAATCCAGAAAAGAAATATTCGAACTTAATCAGGTTTAAACCGGACGTAATTGGACAATTAAATTTTTGACCAACCAATTATATTAATTAGACGTGACTGAATTAATATAAAAATCAATTTAAATTAAAAAAATAAAAATCAAGCTGTAAATTATAAAATCACCATGTTAATTGTAAGCTTAATAACCGGCTAGAAGGATTTAATTGTCCAAAAAAATTATATTTTTTTTTACATACTTTATTACGATGATGTGTACGGGAGTGGGGGGGTGTGAGGGACAGGTGGATCGCTGAGAGGGATGTGACCTTTTCAAGGGAAAGCTTTTTATGCCGTTAAAGCACGCCACCTTTTCATTTCCAATTTCACCCTTGTTGATTCTTCAAATTCTCATTCCTTGCCCTTTTGTTGTTTTCCTCTCTGTCACCTAGCTTTTTGTCTTTTGACTTTCTTTTAACGTGGGGGAATTTTACTGCTCGGACCGGCAAAAACAAAAAATGGTCCAATCCCCTTTGGCCCACTATTTTTGTTCCCTTCTCTTGCTCTACAGAAATCTTGCCTCCCAATTCCGCCATGGAACTGTAGCTCCAACCTCTGCGCCCTATTGATTTGTTCTCTCTTGAAGCATTCATGATCTAACATTCCCACATGTTTCCACCCCCCATGGAGCAACGTTTGGCTCTCCTTCCTCGTTGCATGATGCTCAGGTTGTGTGTTGTGACTATCCCGGGATGGGACGGAAAAAATAGATACGTGTTTGGTCAAAATAACATAAAAATTATTTTTTTATCGATCTAAAACTATCATAATGAACGTCTAATTCTATTGTTTTGATTCATATCCCTTGATTTTTATTTTTTAAATTACAACTTTAATTTGTGAAGTGTTTTAATTGGTTTTTTTTTTATCAATGTTTTCTCATTAAGAAAACAAACAAGTTACGTGAATTCCAACTAAAATATGGAGAGAAAATCATCGAAACATTGACATATCATAAGAAAAATAAGCAGCTTGCATGTGCTATACAAAGGCTTGTATGATCTCATTTATGGAGCTAGAAAATAAGCATTTTTTGAGCCCCAAGATAAATAATGGTCGGTGGGTGGTCTGGCGGAGGTCAGTGTGGTTACTTCAAGGCCATCTCTAAGAACATGGGCAGGAGGGTCAAGAAAAGGAGATGATGGTGTGCTTGATAAGGATTAGTTCCCTACCAAATTGATTGCCCTTCGAATCTGATTTCTAAGCAGGTAAAAACCAGCCGTGTGAAAGAAGGGAAAACGGCTCTAACCATTAGTTCTCAAAAGACAAGATCAGGCAGCCTACAACCTTGTTAAGCCATCACTAGCCCTTCATATTAACTAAGTTTGAAGGAATTTAGAACAAGAAAACCAAAACCTGGTTCGAGGGATCGAGTCACCGGGAAAGGATCCGAGTCATTGGTTAGGTAGGTCACGGGTTGAAACTCGACGAAGATTATGTCTTGAATCATGTGTTTTTCAAATCAAATCGATGGGGGAGATTTTTCTTTTCAAGTCCCATGATGATATGCAAATTGCAGCTAATTGGAAGAGGGAGATCTAAAGCATGATGGCTCGTTTGGTTTAGAATGCTTCAATAATTTCCTAGCATAATTAGAAAGAAGATGGGATAGCAAGGTGGGGGAATGAATTTAGTATTATTTTATCTATAAACAATCATTCCTGTTCAAATCTTTCAAAATGATTCTTCAATTAATTACATGATGATCGTAAAATTTAAGAAAAAACTTCAACCTTGTCTCAATCCTTTGGCCCAGTTCTTAATTCAATCACACATCTTCATACAATAAAACACTACCCATTCTAAGAAATTTATAGATGCAAAATATCAATCATGAACATTGTCAAAGGATCCAAAACATTATAACCAGCTAACTAACTTTTTTCTAATTCTTTTTTGAAATTGAAAATTAAATAAAAAAAAAGAGAAATAAAAAGATTTATAATAACCATATACTAGTTATGTATATAATATATACACGACCAATTTTATGTATGTAATAGATGCTTATCTTAATAGATTTTGTATTTATTATCTATAAAACTTATTTTATTTTGTTAATTTGAAAAATATTTATTGTTTGTTTAAAAGTATGGTTGTGATTGTTTTTAAAATATTTTATATTAAAAAATAAATTAAAATTATTTTTAATATTAGTACATAAAAATAATTTAAAAATATTAATTTTAAATAAAAAATAAAAAATACTTTTAAAATATAAAAATAAAAAAAACCTCAATCTACAAGTAACCAAAGTTAACATCTCTATAAGCATGAATCAACTATGCTTTTTCCGAAACAATAATGGACTTGCAAGGTGTTGATTTCCTTCTCTCCTCTTCGGTTCTTTTGGGTGAACAATTGTCCTCTCCTTTGTCAGCCTTTTCTTCTTCTTCTTCCTTTTTTTATGCTGTAAGGTTGCCATGCTCATGCAATATGCTCATCTGATCTTTACATCTTTTTCCCTAGGGTTCGCATATCCCTACACATCCCCTGCTGGATTTAGCATCTTGTGTGGGTGTTGTGTCATATTATGCCCCATGTGTGATGGTTTTCTCAGTGGGTATCCTTTGGCAGATTTCTTGTACCACTCTCCTGAGCCAAGCTGAGGACCGCAACCAAATCAAGAATATCCAGTTCCCAATATCAACGAACGTGTTTCTCCTCGGAGACAAAGGCTACACAAGACCTCTTCTTCTAATGTCATAATTATCATCTTGTATTTAAATTCATCACTCCATGTAAGACTATTATGGCACCACAACGTTTTCTTGTAGGATTCATGTAAGAATCGTCCTCCTCCTCCACGCAAACAATCGAACACCCTCTCATGTAATTTTGACGATGATGGCCATGAAAAAAGAGTCTCGGATCACTGGTTTTTTATATTAGTTCTCACTCTTGGTAATTATTTTTTATTAAAACCACGTTGAGATGGTATTTTTTTTTAAAAAAAGAATTTCTTAGTATTGATCTAGTTATATTAGAATTGAGTTTGTTCGACCTAATCAAACCAATAAAAAATCAATTTAGATTAATCAAATTTAATTAGATTAGTAATTTTTCGTTTCAATCTATAACTCGTCTAGAATTGGGATTCAAATTGAGAATTTTTCAAGTTAACTTGTCGACAGATAAATCTAAATTTATTTATTATTAATTTGACAAGTAAAATTGAGTTGATGTAGCCTCACTTGGTCCCAATATACATGTGAGGGGGGAAGGAGTAAGAACAGCAGGGACCCTTTTGAGTTGAATAAAACTGTATCCAGGCCTCTAAAATTAATTGCTTGCATGGTGAATTTGGACCAATGCCCCTTTCAGACCACCACCAAGGAGGTCCTAATCCTTTACAGCTGCCTCATAATTGTGTGCTTCAACAACCCTCTGTACCTTTTACCAAGGTATAGATATTAATATTGCGAGGAGGAAAGAGCTTCAGGCGAGGACTTCTGTTTCATTTCCTTTACTCCACAAGTTTCCCTTTCCAAATGATAGTTACGTTCATCATCATCACATTTACTATTTCTGCATCATCTGCCCAGCTAGCAGCTTAGTAGTTCCCAGCCCAGAGACAAGGACACAGATGCAGGTTTTAGGAGGAGGTCATCCACAATGGTGGTTGTTGCTCGTTTATCTCCATGTCAAAACTTGAGATTTTTACCGCCCCCCCTCCTTGATCTGAAGAGGGTCGAATCCATGGTTAGAACCCGCTAGTCTAAGTTACTGTTCCTGTGTTTTTGAGTTGAAAAACAGGCTTTTCGATCCAAAAAGCAGAGGAGATCTTCTACCATTAGCGGTTACAATTTAAAATATTAACAAGATTATCAGGATTGCATAGAAGTTTTAGTGAGCTTGTAGCGGTTTTTGGCTGTGCAACACACAACAGTGAGTAATTATCATGTTCTAGAATCGTGATAATTGTTAAGAAACACTGGCAAGGAAAATTTGATTTCACAACATGTCGTGATTTGAATCTAATTCCTTTTCAAATTATATTATTCCATGGATATTTTTAATTTATTGTGCCATTAAAAAAAAATAAAAACATGACCCAAAGCTCGGATAAACAGAGCATACAGTCATGTTCTATAAAATATTTTAGAACTTTTGAAAAAAAAATGAAATAGATATTCATATATTTTTATGAGATTAAATTTTATTTCTTAATGTACAGCTCTCTTATTAAATTTTTCGACATATTTATACTACTTGTTGCATTTTCACACACACAAATAAATTTAGTAATTTATAATATGATATACGTGGTTAATATTTATTCAAAATATCCTTGCTATTGTAAAACAGTCCATTTTAACAAAAAAAAAAAAGTATTTGAAAAAAAGATTTTGGATATTTTAGCGAATGGTTTATATGATTTCATGATATTTTAGCGAAGTTATTGTAATACAATTAAATCTCTATAAATTAATATCTCGAGGACCATAGAAAAATATTAATTAATCAAGATATTATTTAAACTTCAATATCAAATCGAGAAATTGCACTGTGTAGACTATTGACAATCATGCTTCAATCTCTCTCTCTGGTTTTTTTTTTTTTCTGTTGATTAACTTGATTAAATGAGTGAATTAGCTAGCTGTGGACAGCTTCTAACAACCATATCTTGGAAGGGTAACTCTATATTCCTTGACAAAAAGCAAGTCAGAGGCTAAATGATCCCCATGTGTGACTCCAAGGAAGGAATTATTTGAGGCGTGGGCATAAACCATCATAAAATAAATGATGATGGGAATGATGGAGGACCCAGAGCGATGATGGCCATGGTGTGGACGGGCTTTACCTCGGCAAAAAGGGCAAAGTGGGGGACCATGCGGCTCCCTTTATGCCCAACCTCCCTTCATGCTCTTCGAATAACTTCACATCTCGAGCGATGGCTTTTCTCCGAGGGTCATGACTTGTAGATTCTCTCCAGGTTTTATGCTCTTAAAGCTCGACATGATTGTACGATTTACTCGCCTTTGTCAATCCTTGCCCCCCCACCCCTCTCCTCCCTGTAGGGCGATACAATGCCACCCACACCTGCATACCTTCGGATAAATCAAGAATTCGAACGCCCATCTCGGCAAGGTCAAGACTTTCGTCTCCTCGGGTCTTGTCTGTTTCCCCCCCTTTTTCTTCCTTCTTTGATTTACAGGACAAGTAGTTGACTATACTACGAGGAACTACGTTACGTTTGGTTACTGTTCGAGACAGAAACATAAACTAAATCGGTGAAGAACTGAGAAGATACGCAATCAAATGTTCCTTTATGAAGATATAGCTATTTCAAGAGGAGAGTCTTCTTGTTCTGGAAATTAGAATATTGCTAGGAGAAAATATCAGTTATTGGTCTCGTGGGAACTACTGCTGAAAAAAACCCCACGAAGAAGATCTTTAAAAGGTAATTATTGGAAGAGATTTTTTTGGTAAGATCATCATTCCTTAATCCAAGTACTTATGAGTGCAATCTCAAATCAAATAATATAGCACTACTTTAGACAAATTCAACCGTTAATTAATTAATATGATCTACATCAGTTTTATTCCTCTCGATAACATTGGCAGACATTCATCCACGAAGCCACCGAATAGAGAGCTTGAGTTTTAACTCGCCTGAGTTCTGTTATTTTTTTCAAAAGAATCTTGTTTTATTTCCTTAAAAAAATATCAGAGTTTGATAGATTTAATCAAGTGAGAAACCAACTTATTAGGTTACTCAAGTTCAACGAGGTAAATATTCAAAATAATTGAAAGCAAAACTTAACTTATATCAATGGTAAAATGTTGTTTTTTAAAATAATTTACATCGCCGAGTCACCAAGTCAAACTGATTGGCTGGGATTAATAATTAAGGGGAGGCAAGCCAGTCGATGAGGATATAAATCCGTGGCCAAGATGGGTTCAATGAGGCTATTGGACTGGACTTGGTGTTTTTCTGGGCTCAAGTTTATCATATGCGCCCAGTGTGCCTCCAATCTGCTTTAATGTTTTTGGCTGTTGCTATGGGGTGCTTGGCTGTAAAATCTTTGAAGAAATGGAAAAATCGACACTCACACGACCACCAAAGCTCCTAACAATACGAGAACTGTTTATGGATAAAGGAGTCTGACACTTTACAGTGTTTGTGTAACTAATACTAGAATGAGAACAACTGGGCAGCTAGTAGCCACCGCAAACGCCCTCCCACCACCCATGTAACATCGTCAGCCTCCCCTCTACATTAGTAAATTTGTCGTAGCATAGCTGGGGATGCCTGTTTTCTGTGGAGATGGTCCAAGATCTTGGTTTTTGATGAGATAAAACTGCGTCAATTTGATAGACTGTTTGTTTTGCTCCTGTGGCGCAAACTGTGTTTCACATGAAAAAAAAAACACAAAAAATGATGCTTTTTCATGCACACCGCCATTTGCACTCTGTAGCCAAAAAGGAAAAGAAGAATGATAGCATATAACCCTAATCCTGCATTTTAGTGTTTGCAGGAAGTGGCAGTGAGAACTGTGAGGAACAACAGAAAACCTTTGAAAATAAAAGGATGGCATGCTCTCTCTTTGAACCCGAATTCATATTTTTTGCATGTTATATTTTTATTTGAATTTGCAGTTAGTGAGACATCATCTTATCAGTCTTTGCGTTCATCGAGATTAAATTCACCACTCATGGATTAGGTTAGCAATGGATCACGTTCAGGGTTCGCTTGGTAGTATAACGAGGTGCAGTTGACATTGCGTTCTGCTCCTATCATAATTATAAAAGTGTTTAGTTAATTAATAAAATATTTAATCTTGCAAGAATCTCATCGAAAACTCTTTTTTGAAATTTTAGTTACAAAAATATATATATATATAATTAATTTATAGATATTTTTTAAACGCAACCGTAAAAATATTTAGCATTTGGGCAGGAAGGAGCAATTTGCTATTGTCTTGTGCCTAGACAGACAACGTTGATAATATTTAATCTTGTTCTTTTAGTCACTGTTAAGGTCAATCTATGAACATTGTTCTTGCTGAAGCACATGCCCGTTTATTTTGTAATGTAAAACTTTCAGATCAGTCAAGTTCTTGTTGCATTCATTTCTTGTTTATGATAACTTCGATCAAGATTAACAAAATAATAGCTTAATCCATTCCTAATCTCTTGCTCAAACTTAAAAAACACTTGCTATCTTATTTTAGCATAATGAGCTTCAGAAATTAATCTTACTGTCAACATTTTGTCTGAATTCATCAGTTCTATGGTGGACGGTGCGGCAGCCAGCATATATTTAAACATGATGACAAACGACAAACTAAGCAAGAAATCATTGCCAAATGGCAAGAACTCACTGTCTGAATTCATCAGTTTTTCTGCTTGCTTGTTTATTTTACTGTGGATACAGGCAGATGTTTTGAAAGTGAATAATTTGACCTCTAGGAAGATGCAGACTTCTACTCAGATTATGATCTTCCTCATAGACAGTGCAGAAAATCATGGCTGCATTGAGAATTCCCCTGAGTGGTCAGTCTGGTTTGCTGGACCAGTCTTAAGCGGTTCTTTTCATGTATATTGCTGTGACAGAACTCTTCCTGCTGAGTTGAATTATTTAAGTTTTACATGCTGTGGGAAAACTGATATGCAGATGAAACTGGAGAGTTGATCAATGGAGGTAGTTCTTATTTATATTATGGCCTTGAGATCTTTGGTTTACCCTGATTTGCTAGTACCAGGCACCACACATTCTGAAAACTACTGAGCTAGTGATGTTTTCCTTTTTCGCAAGCATCCAAATCCGAAAAGTAATTTCTAATCCATTTTCGAATGATCCGGACTTCCTCCTTTCTCTGTGCTACCAACCATTGCGGATCGCTTTTTGTTGTTGCAAGCACATCCAAGCAATGAGAACCTGTCGTGGTGAGTATGTGTTATGTAAGTCTTCTCCTCATTACGACAATAATCAATTCATCATCAAAACATACCCTTCAGAGTAGTGATAGCAACAACACTGTCTGTTATGTTCTGCAACACCCTGTGATGAGAAACAGCACCGCGTTACACAATGTTATGAACACAAGCTTCTGAATATTAGCAGGAGATATCAGATTGTTGTTATTAGTTACCCGCCGCTGCTGTAAGGATCTCTTAGTCCATTGGAAAAAATGATGTTACTACCGAACCGTTTGAGAATCAGCTTTATATCCTGCAGGTTTCCATTGAAATCAACAGACTGGGTTTATGCAATACTCAAGGATCCAGGGAAAGGAAGGGGGGAAGGAGAGTGGCAGCGCGGCATACATGGCCTCCAAAGTAAGTAGTAACCCAATGTGGTCTAGGAGGGACTCCGTATTCCTCCTTGCAGTCGTTGATATAAATAGTTAGATCAAATGGATATGGTTGAAACATGGAATCATTGCTGATGCCGAAAGGTATCACCATGTCAGCACACGTCTAACCACAAGAATGCAAAGTTAGTTCATCTTTGTAAAAATGTAGGATTGACACCATCTTTTTTAGCTCTAAATAAAGATAACAAAACATAGTCTTACAATGATTTAATTAACTGTCAAATATCCATCTCAAAATGTAAGAATAAAAATTATGAGATTCAAATTCATGATTGCTTGACTTTGTATTTAATTTTTATTAAATAAAATAAAAATGATGAAATTTAAATTTATTACTGTTTATTCATCAAAACTTTGATATTATATTAAAAATTCATTTCAATTAAAAAATTTAAACTATTAAATGAATTTTCAATATATAATTTATATTATTCTATAATATTTATTACCTGCCACCAACCCACGTCAGTTTCGGTTTCTTTGGTGGGTTTGTTAACATAACATGGGAGTTCTCCTCGATAAGCAACCATGCCGGCAAATATTCTACTTAGAATGTCATTTCCAAAGCAAGGTTCATCAATGCTTCTACAGATCATGGTTACTGGATAGGATGGAGGCGCATCATATTGAGCAGCAGCCATGTATATGCCGGCCAAGTAGTCTTTGAGCTCAGAAGAATTGTTCAAGGGCCTGAACGAGGAGTAAAAATTAGGCAGGACCATCAATTTTCAAGTCTAAGAATCAAAACCTGATAGCAAAAGCCAGAGCATTACTTGCAAGTCTTGAATTTCTTGCTCAGGATTGAAAGACCATCAGGTTTGGAGGCAATTTTGTCAATCACTGTCCATGACTTTTTTATAGTATCATGGCAACTCTGACTGTCTTCCTGCAAGCATAAATCAAACCTGTATTGACTACAACATTGAGCTTTGAAGCAAAACAAAATCAACAAAACATCAGAATTTGTTCTTTACTCTGAAATCTTTGGTGACAATAGAAACATAAGCATGCGCCGGTGTTATATCAGTGAAGTATAGGATTGGAGCTGAAGAGGCCAGAGCTCCGAGGGCAATATGTGGATATTTCAGCCGGAACCACGAAGCAAGCACTGCAAGAACAGGTTGGAATCAAAAGAAGAAATTTAAAGCAAATCAACAAAGGGTCGAAAACAAATATGTAATCAAATAGCCTACTTCCACCATATGATGCTCCAACGACAATCACAGGAGAGCGTTGAGCATGGAATTTCTCCTTTACGTGGATGATAATCTCTGCATAGTCTGCTAAAGCTTGAGCTGAGTTGAAATATCCAAGTGTACTAGCATTTTTGAAAGCTTTATTCCTTGATCCAAATGGGATTGATTTCCCATAGTATCGGTGCTGACAAGAATAAAACCAATGAGATGTAAAGAAAGCTGTTCAGGATTACTGTCTAGAATTCTGTAAGAGGAATTATTCTAAATGGAAGAACCAGAATCCTTGTCTTTGAATTTCCAAGGTATTCCTTATCTCAGCATGCATATTTCTTTGGATGAAATCGAAAAGGCGGTCATGATCTCGAGGCACGAGAGACGACCTGAGAATACCACCACCTGACCATGAAAACAAAGAAGGAAAGCATTTTATACAGATGAGCAACATTCTCACACACTGTTAATTACCTCGATGTAAACTTGAAGAGCCTTAAAACGATGGGCATTTTCTGCGAGGATCCCGATATCACCAAAGTCATATTCTAATGGTGCTTCTTCCCCAAAGTAAACGAAGATCGGTGCATTGGAATTAGCGCCACCCCAATACTTTGAGTTGATGACATATCTTTGTTGAAACATGTCAAAGCTGTCAGGCCTATAATTGAAGTGGTCAAGTGTTTGATTGTAATAAAATGTCTGCAAGTTGTGATAGATACTTGATGCAGCAAAACTTGCAGAATTCCTTGAAATTCTTCCCAGTGGTCTCACCCTTCGATTGTTCATTCCTCCAAGTCGAGCCAACCGTGGAACGCGCAACCCTTTTGCAGTCACAGAAGTAGAGTGCATAACTGGAATGAGCATTAGTATTGGAAGCCATTGAAGCGCAACCATTCGAGACTTCATGGCAATATATCTAGTAGAAAATCTCCTACGTTTCAATGTTGTTTGAAATTTGTAGTTATGTTCAAGGATTCCAACAAGCAGCAAGCACTTTTATACTGTCATAATGATGGAAGCAGAAACACAAACAATAAGATAATAGCAAGAGAAAAGGTAATAAAGGAAAAGTAATAAAAGTCATAATAAAATAAATTAGGAAAAATAATAATAAAATAAATTAAAAAATATAAAATTATCAATCTCAATATTTTATTTTCTAAACTAAATAGAAGAAAAAAATCACCACACAAAAAGAAATATTTTCCTAAACTAAATAGGAAATAATAAAACTTAGAAAAAAAAATTTCTTAAAAATTCTTCTATATTAGTTATTTTAGATTGGAGAAAACTCGTCCTTGAATTTTGATCATCACTATATCGTTATTATTAACCCTTTAAAAATAGTGTTAGTTTTATTATGCTTTTCTTATTTATTCCATACCAAACTTTGATAAGATATTCTAAGAATCAATTCTTCAAACACCTTTAATCTTAATAGAACCATCACTAATCATAAATAACTTGTTCCATATTATATTTGTACTGAATTTCCACCTTCTCTTCTTTCTCCTTCTTTATAAATACGGATAAAAACATCTTTTTATTTTTGTTTTCAATAACCACCATCTCTCTCTTATACACCAATATTATATACTCTCCTTTTATATTGAGGTATGCGTGTGTGTATTTGTGTTATCATTTTTCATGTATGAAATTCTATCAAAATAGATATTATATCATATCAAACACTATCAAAATATCTCTTATTTATAAAAAAAAACAAAATGAGACAATAGCTATTCACAATTATCTCAATGTCTTTATTTAACAAAGCTAGCTCATAAGGTTAAAGGTAGCTTTTGATTTTTAGTTGGAGATTCTTTACTACCTTTATGGTCATCGCATTCTTATAACTACCAACGTTTTTTATGAAGTTGTAAACTTTATCTTTTATAGTATCTGTTGAATGAAAAATGCTAGTAAACCGACAATCTTTTTCCAGATAACCTTTAGAAATAAGCTCTTATGCATAATTAAGGTAATACCACCATCTCCATCCATAATCTCCCGGCTACTATCTGGAGTCATCAAAAACTATATTAACCATATCATCCACATGCTTTTTTATACGTAGATAATTACTTGTAAAAGTTTCTAATTTACTATACTTTTTAACACAATGCCCTAATTCACCACACCTATAACAATGAATTAAAAAAAAATGAATTAGAGACCTGACATGTACTCTGACTTGTTGTCTAGTGAGTTTGTTGAGGAGGTATGATTTAGGGATGGTTGGCCTTTGATTATTGTTGGGTTCTTCTTTATTGTACTGATTTGTCTGGAAACTCCCACTAACTATCCCAGTTACCTATTATTTCTTAACCGTCAAAGTCCTTTAATATGCCTATGAAACTATCTACTAAGACTATACACATAACATGTCTTAGATGGACAATATAAATTACTCAAATATCTTTCCACCAATAACTCTTTTATTTCTGCCAAGTCATTTCTTGCTACTAATTGATAAAATTCATTAGTATAATCATTGATAGATTTACCTCATTGTCTCCACGGTATAGAGTCATTAGTATAATGCTTGCATATAGCTAAAAAGAAGGAAATTATCTTTCATCTTCTTCTTTATCTTGTCATAATCACTAATTTTTTATTTTTCATACTTCTCATATGACTTCTTTAATTTTTTCTACTAGGCAAAAGCTCAACCCTTTAATTCGATCATAACTAGTTTTATCCTTATATGTTCTAGAACTTTTTATACTTAAAAATTTATTTAATTTTTTTAATCAATTAATGATCTTATCTGCTTGTAAAGTTCCTACAAAATTAAAAAATTTAATTTGAAAATCAAAATCTTTATTATATCCTTCCCTATCGAGAGCACTATTTACTCTTAGGCATAACTTAACAATAGGTGCCACTTGTTAAAGAACTTTTCTGTAATACTCTTATTTTTAGTAGAAATCATATAAGACTTTTTAAATCATCATAAATACCAAAATAAAAATTCTTATTTTTATTTTTACTTTAATAGGAGTCAAATTATTGTGATCAAATTAGTATTACTAGCAAGTCAAAATAATAGATTTATATGAAAATGCTCTCAATTTAAAAAGCAAAAAAAAGAAGCAAAAATATAAACAATTGAACACGACTGATAATAATTTCTCATATCTGCATAATACAAAAATTAAAAAAAAAATCCAAGCCCCTTTATTCTAAGCAAGTTTCTCATGTTAATATGAATTTTTTCTTTTATACCTTTTTTAATTTCACTTTTGATATAAAATTTATTTTTTTTATAAATTTTAATTTAACCTTTTTTTTAATCAGGAGTTTACAATGCTAGGCTACAAGTTCTTCCTACTATCCATTGTTCGGCATAACCATTGTCTTCGAGACCATTTGTCATGACACTAACATCTTTTAAGCTCACAAACCATGACACCGACCTTGTTAACAGTTTGTTGTAGCACAGTAAGCTGAAAAAACCCTTTCTATGTTAAAGGCCTAAATGTTCTTATTGAAAACTAAAATAAAGCATTAACACTTTTATAATGACGAATTCTTTTTTTATTATAGGATGCTGGGTGAGCAAGAATGTTCAACCTTATATAAGGAGGGTTCACCTTAATTTAGTCATTTTGCTATGATGTAATATGCAGTCATTTTAAAGTGGTAAGATATATAATGTGAGCTTTTATTTTCTTTTATTTAAAGTCCTTTATAGATTTCAAGCTAGGAATTGAGCAATGACTATATATTTTCCTCTGCAATGGGTTCCCTTGGTCACTCTTTTATTCCTTATGTTAGGGCTTTAAAGCCAACCGTATGGTAAGCTTTACAAGTCCTTTATCATGAACTCCTAAATGTTTCTCCCCTAAAAAAAAACTTTCTCATCCTTTTTTATTGAACACACCTTGTTACTTACTTGTACCATAATTGTTATACAGCATATAACAAAGCAAAAATGATCTAAAATTAACACACGACAAATAATAACCTAAGATTGTCGAGTTGATACCAACAGACACAAGCAAAAGCACAAACACTATAACAATAACAAGAGAAAATAATTTAATGACTGAAATGGGATAGAACACAAAAACACTAATTAGTAGTTTTATTGTTCAAGAGAAAACTCTATTATAATTTGCTTCTTTAGAAAGTTTACAAATACATAAATAATTTCAAAAACCAACATAAACAAATTATTAAATCTAAAAATAAAGGAAAAGTAATAAAAGTCCTAAATAAACATGGAAAAAAATAAAATTATCAATCTCAATATTTGATTTTCTAAACTAAATAGAAAAAAAATAAAACTAGCATAAAAAAATATTTTCCTAAACTAAATAGAAAATAATAATAACTAACAAAAATTTCCTTAAAAACTCTCATACATCACATAAGATAAGATAGTTTAGTGTAGAAAAATATTGCAGGCCTAATAACTTGTCTATAATATTAATTGACATCTCATTATATGGACAATAAAAAACAATTTAAAATTTTTTTTTTATAAAATTAATTAACACTAATCTCCAACTTTAACAAAAATAAACAATCAAATATCAAAATTAATCCTCTTAACAATAAAGTATGCTTACTTACAATAGTTTTTCTGATGGTGATAGGTAATAGCACCCACAATCAAATGAGGCTATAACTGAATATAAATAGTTGTAGTTGTACATTTCTAGACATAGAGATTGATTCAAAAGTTCGAATAATTAAAACCTTGAAATTAAGAAACATTTTTAGAAATTAGTGCAAGAAATATGTGCTTAAAGGCACATAATTCCACTATTATTTGTTATTATATCCTGCAATGGGGTTGAACAACAGGCCATGGTGGAAAATCATCGCATGTTCTCAAGTTATTGTTGTATACCTCTTTGCATGCATTATAAAGACCATGGAAGGATATAGTTACTATATTAAATGGTTTTTGGCCTTTTTTTGTTGGGTTTTTAGCAATCAAATCTTGAGAAAATGAAAAATTAACAATTTCATAGGCATTTAGGTGAAGTAATGGACATTTAAACCATTCTTATACAACTATTAGCTTGAAAGCAACATGGCATCTAAAATATGACTTTTTTATGAGTAGTCTTCTTTGTAAAAATAAAGTCCAAGTTCTTAGTAAGAAATGTTGCAATCCATTTGGCTTAATGTTAAGCAGTAAGTGCACCTATGACAAGGAATGAAACTTGGTTTTGTGTAAAAGAAAGAGAGCTTCATGTTAATCTTATGTTTAGTCTTTTTGAAAGATAATGTGCCTTGGAGTCTAGTGCAATCTAGGAAAGATGATAGGCAAGAAGGACCATAAAAAAATCTCTAGGTTTTTAAAAATAAAAAGATAATAGCTATTAAAATCAGGTTAAGGGTTTGAACATTTAAAAAAAAACTTTGATGATTGTTGGATAATTGGATTAACTTAGATTTATTTTTTTATCTAAATTAATATTGTTTAGTTTTTTTAGTAAATTTTTAATTTTGATTTGGTTGGATTAACTAGTTTGTATATCAATCCGTTAAGTCACTCGAGTTTCATTAGTTTAAATTAAAACTTAACAAAAACCAAGTTTTAGATTATGGATTTGTAAATTAACCACTAGGTCAAGCTTAATAACTATAAATGATAGCATAAAAGTTTATTAGAATTTCAAATTCCATCTATGTTATGAGACTTAAATTTTATAAACATGATATAAGTACTTAAGTTTCTTAGTTATAACATGATAAATAATAAGTAAAATCACTTTTTTAATTAAATGAAAGTAGATATTTAACATTCCTTTTTTGTATTAATTGCCCCATTAGTGATAATGATTAATCTCATTTTATTACACATTACAATACATAAAAAAAAACCTTACTTGCTTTTAGTCATTGCTTTTTGATTTTTTCCTATGAAAATATTAGTCATAGGCTACGCACCATATAACTTAATTAATCAAAGGACAAAAAATTTAAAGCTTCATTCATGAATTGCAGACTTACAACATGGTATATAGTGAGAGATTAACTCTTGAAACTTAGCCATTAATTTTGCTTTGTTTTTTTATTAATACGAATATCTAAATCAACCTGTGTGTACCTTGACTAATTCTACGGATCTTAAAGTTAACGATCATATAAGTCTCTAGTAATTCTAAGAAAACTCGAACGCGTGATCATTAAAGAACAAACTCAAAATCTGATCAATTAAACTCTCACCTAGAATTATGAACTTTGCTTCCTTGTGTACAAAGGTGGGCTAATTCCACCCCATTTGACTATGCAAAGCCTCTTACAACCTACTAAAATTCTCAAGGATCAATGTCTCGTCCTAGTTTTTATAGCACAATATGCACCCAGATCTTGTTTTGAATAATTTTTATGAGATGATCGATCCCACTTCTTTCTTCGAGATTTAGTGTTTGTTGGAGAAAATCTTTTTTGCACCTTCCAAAGAAAAAATATGCTATGTAATTAAAGAAATATTTTCTTCTTTATCTAATCTAATTCATGATAACACATTTCCAAACATTTCTTAATGTCCTCGCTACCGTTTGTTCTTAGATGAACCATTTTACCTTCCTAGTATTATTCTACATTAGTCTTTTTCTATAGACAGACACCTAAAAACTCGAGAACTAGTGGAATGCCCTTAGCACAGCTTACCACAATTTTGATAGCCTCGTATATCTTTCCATAAGATTATTTTGATTAAGTATGTGTTTTGTATCATGTTTTTTTAAAATTTTATTTTTTTAAATATTTTATTTTATATTTTCAGATTATTTTGATATGTTAATGTCAAAAATAATTTTTTTTAAAATAAAAAAATTATTTTGATGCATTTCTAAATGAAAAGCACTTTGAATCACCACCGCAATCCCAAACACACTTAAGCAAGAGCTGTTGTTTAATATTGTGATGAAAATGCTTTTTAAAAGTTTTTTTATTTAAAATATATCAATTTTTTTTATTTTTAACATCAGATAATTAAAATCATTGAAAAACACTAACAAATAAAATAAAAATGATAAATATATTTTTAAAAAGAACCTAAAATTAAAATTTACTGCACTTTAAACCATCATTTTCCACTAAATATTTTAAATGCAATGTGTTATATATGTTATCAAGAACTAGGAGGACCTTTTTTCTTTGAAGCATTCACTTAAAGGTCTGGGATAAAACTTTTGTTCGCATATTCATATCTTTCTTTTTTAATATACTTCATCAAGAATTTCTTGCAGCACATGAGCTCATCCATCTCTATATTTCTTCACTAACATTTTTAAAAAGTAATGGCCTTCAAGTTAATGATAGTTTTAATGATATACAGCTTCAACAATTGTTGACTTAGCTATACCACTCATCCGTAGATTCTCACCATGAGTCAAATAAAGTGTTATAAATCAATTAAGGATGATGGTTCCCATGTTTGGTAGACATCAAATGAGATGCCCAATATGGTTAAAAAAATTAAAGAAAAGATTGATCTAACATGACCTAATAAAATATATGACCCGAGTTAACCATCAAGTTAGATTTTAAAACTATAATAATAATTATTTTTATTTATATACTGACTCTGGTTAACATGGGTTGACCCTTCCGGCTTATGACTCATGCTTGATCCTAAATCGATCTCAACTTGGGTTTTAAAACTATGATAATAATTACTTTTATCCATACGTTATCTTGGGTTAACTCAAGTTGACTGTCTCGATTGGTGAATTATGCCTTGACCCGCGTCAACTCCAAGTTGAGTTTTAAAATGACCTCAAGTTGAATTTTAAAATTATGTATTAACCATTTTTACTCTTACGCTAACCCGAATTAACCCAGGTTGATCATCCCGGCCTGTGACTCGGGTATTGCTCCTAGTCGACTCTCGAGTCAAGTTTTAAAACTATAATAATAATTACTTTTATTTTTATATTAATCTGATTCAATGGTCAATCTGATTCGTGTCCTGAGCTTTATCTCAGGTCGACCCTTTAATCAAAATTTAAAATTATAATAATAATCACTTTTATATTTATATCAATTCAGACCAACCTCAATTAATCTTTTTGTAGAGAACTAGATAAGCTTGTTCTACTCCTTCTAGTAGGATAAGACTTTTTTTCACTAAAACAACATTGGACATGACAAAAAAATAATTTGTGTATTGTCCAAAGATACACTAAACTAAACAATGTTATAACAAAATTATCATGTTTGGTCCATACTTGTATAGCATACAAACATTATCTAAAACTTCTCATCAATTATTACTTATTACTATTTAATGAATTTCAATCATAGTTTTAAAACTTAGACTAACTTGGTAGATTTATTAGAAGCCGAAACCAAGCTGGATTTAAGAAAAAAATAAGAAAAGGTAAAAACTCAAATGATGTAATCATAACCCGAGTTCACACAGTGGCCTAATCAAAAACTAATTGCAACGTATGTGTTGGCTATTTACTTTTTTAATTAAAATAATATCATTTTAATATATATATATATAAAAGTAAGAGTTCATCCATGATGATTTAGTGACCCAATCAAGACTTATAATCCACAGCCTTGAGCCAAATTGATCACTGATTCGGGTTAAAAAAACTCTTGTTTAAACCAAAGAGTTGGCAAGCTTCCTTTCAGGAGCATGAGATGGTTTGCTCGTCAAATACTGCTGGCAAAGAGACGGAGAAAGAAGGTGATTTCTACGAGCTAGAAACAACTATAATTGATTTAATAATCAATGATTGCTTTTTTTTTTTCTAAATTAATATTGATTTGACAACTATAATTTTAATGGCGGGAAAATCAGGAAAAATTCAACTGTAATATAATCAAATTTCACCTATCAAACATAAACCTAAACACTTTACCAAATGAATATCCACATGCTCCACCCTTTTGTTGATTAATTAATAAATCAAATAATGACAACAAATAATAATATACATTTGTGGTTGATGAACCCGACATGTCACCTGATACCACCGACGGCTTTCTCCACACAAACCAGAAAGTCACCACCGACACGTCACGGAGATCCAAATCAAGTGCAATGTCCTTACCGTGGGCCCATAAAAGCTGGATCGGCCTTGTAGATGCCCCAATGCGACATCCTAACCTATGCTCACCTTATCAAATTCACTGTAGTAAGAAGAAAGTTAACTATATTTTGGTCCTTAAACCTTAGAAACAATTCACTTAAGCCCCTATATGCTACCTGTTGCCTAACACAGTACATGTAGACGTGGATTTGAGGGATTCTTGTTCTTTCAATAAAGCTAATTTCAGTTGTTTTCTAAAATTTAGATAATTAAGGAAAGTCTATGAAAACTTTTCATGAGCATTTATGAGATATTATCACTAAAGATTCATAAAGAAAAATAAAAAATAAATTATAAAAAATAAATTTCTTAATTTATATCACAAAGTCACACTTGAATTTCTTGAATAATTTGAGAATTAATTAATTTAGTTTGATTAGCAATAACATTTTTAGGTTGAGGATTTAAATTTAACACAATTGGACATTAATTAATTTTATTAAATGTAGATGGAGCATTAAAATATGTGCAAATCCTGTAAGAAGTTCAATTATTTTTAAAATTTTATAAAATCCCTATTTAAATAAAATAATTACGATTCAAATTGAATTTATCATTGAATCTGTAGTTGAATAACTAATCATAAATAATTTTTAAGATAATAAAAAATGAATATCTACTTAATACAATGTTTATCAATATAAAAAAAAAACTAAAAATAATTATGAGTTTGAATTTTTTTAGAATCATTAAAATTTTACATGGTTATTAACTTCAAGATTTATATAATTAATTGAGGTGTGTTTAAATTAAGTGGGACACCCACTTTAATAAAAAAACACAATTCAAAAATTAAAAATAATATCACAAAATTGAATAAATAGATACTCAAGCGGAATATTACTCAATCTATAAGGACCAAAATGAATTCCAACAAAAAAATAAAATTAAAAAAAAGCCCAGTCTACCAGATCCAGCAGTCCCAAAGCATCGTTTCTTTCGAAGCAAAATACGTGTTGACCCTCCCGTCCCACTTAATAATAATATAAACACCAAATTTCCACACCAAAGACCAGCACAAATCCACAACCTCTAGATCTATCACCTCATCCTCTCCATGGCGAGATCTCGATCTCTGCTGTTAACGATCTGTACGATTTTCGCAATCCTAATCCATGGCGCGCACTCCTTCTACCTCCCTGGCGTCGCTCCTCAGGATTTCTTTAACGTCAGCTCTCTCTCTATCTCTCTTTCACTCTTACTGCATGATCTACGAGTTTTTGTTTCAGATCTCATTTTGCGCTTTATTTGTTTGATTTGTGCAAGGAGAATGAGTGATTTGTTAGGTTTCACGTTGTTCTTCGCGTAGTTGAGTATGGCATTTGATTTTAGATTCAGATAGTTACTTATACGACTTGCTTAGAGATTTTGTCGAGTTTTGATTAGGTTTTGTTTAGGTGTGTTGTGTTTGGATTCAGTTACTGAAAATGCTTGATTTTTTTAAGGTTAATTAAGGTGGTTTAGGGATTGATTAAGCTGCAATTTATGTTAATCTTTTTCGACGTTGCGGTTAGGAGGAGAAATGGACGTTTGGTTTTGACTGAGTGGATAAACAAATGAGAAGATGAGTTTGAGGTTAGGTATTGATTGAGTTAATCTTGATCAACATTATAATTTTTGCTAGCATATGGGAGCGTGGGATTTGTTGTTGCTTTATGTTATATTATAGAAATCGTGTTTCTTTCTTCGTTTTCCTCTTTCGTTTCTGGTTATATTAAAGAGTTGAAGATGCTATAGCGAATGGTTTGTGTAAGTTGAATTGCAGTGTTACATTGTGGCGATGGCTTCATATGGAGAAGTTAATGTTGAGTTTGCCAGTTTTTTAATGTGAGAGCCGCCTATTTCTGACTTCTGTTTCTGGGCTTGGGTTTTTGTAATTAGGGAGCTTTAGTATTACTTTTTTTTCCCCTCAATTGTTTTGCTTATGAATTTTGTTGCTCTTGTTGGTTGTGATTGTATGAGACTGTACAGGGATTACATTCTGACATCTTGCTGAACTAAGTAAGAATCAGTAAGAAATGGCGGAGACTTCAATTTTTATTTGTTAGTTTATTTATTTGTTGTTTTTCCTCTGGTTGCAGGGTGCTGAGTTGACGGTGAAAGTGAACAAATTGACCTCTATAAAGACACAACTTCCGTACTCATACTATTCTCTTCCTTTCTGTACCCCATCCAAGATTGTAGACAGTGCAGAGAATCTTGGGGAAGTGCTTCGTGGTGACCGCATTGAAAATTCCCCATACACAGTCAGTTTCATCATGCTGGATAGTTTCTTCTAACTCTTGCACGTACAATATTATTGCTGACCTTTTGAGTTGGAATTATTGCAGTTTAAAATGGGGGATGCAAAGATGTGCAATATTCTTTGCCGGAAAACACTTGATGCCAAAACCGCGAAGGCATTTAAAGAGAAGATTGATGATGAGTATCGGGTTAACATGTATGAAATGCTCTCTTTAGGCATGCAGGCTAGCTACCAAATCTCATGAGAAATGTGAAGTTTGTTTTTCTGACTATTCTATCACTCATGTGACAGGATCCTTGATAACCTTCCTCTTGTTGTTCCCATCCAAAGGCCGGATCAGGAATCTCTCCCTGTTTATCAGCTTGGTTATCATGTTGGGCTCAAAGGCCAATACAGTGGGGTATGTTCGTTGTTGCACTTCAATTTCCCAGTACTTCTTAATGTGTTGGTTATTTCTGGTGCTCACATTGTCTGGTTATGTGCAGAGCAAGGAAGAAAAGTATTTTATCCACAATCACTTGTCATTCATTGTCAAGTATCATAAAGATACGCAATCTGATTCTTCAAGGATTGTTGGATTTGAAGTAAAACCATTCAGGTCAGTAATTCAAGGGTCATATAATATTTTTAAAATGGCTGCCTCGTACCTGATTTCATGACTATGTTACTTATTGTTTTTTGCTTTAATATACTAGTGTTAAACATGCATATGAAGGGAAGTGGAGTGATGAGAATCCTCGTTTAACAACTTGTGACCCCCATACAAGACATACTGTCGGTAATTCTAACACTCCCCAAGAAGTTGAAGACAAAGCTGAAATCATTTTCACATATGATGTTGACTTCCAGGTGAGATCTTGCACACGACTGTACAGCTTACATTTAAGTTTTTATTTCTCTTTTGTTTTTCTTCTAATATTGTCAACTATCATTATCTGTTACATGATAAGCAGTTGCAGAATCATCGGTTTTGATCCCTGCACGCCTTTACAAGCTATTATCCAGCGAGTCTCATTTGTTAATTTCTTTAATTACTATATTCATTTATCACATGGGCAGACAACAGTGAAATGTCATACTTACTCTTGAGTGAGTTCGCACTCATATTTTTCTCTCTGTTCGCCTCTCAGGATAGCGATGTGAAGTGGGCTTCCAGATGGGATGCCTATCTCTTAATGACTGATGACCAAATTCACTGGTTCTCAATTGTCAATTCATTGATGATTGTCCTCTTCCTCTCGGGGATGGTGGCTATGATCATGCTACGAACCCTTTACCGTGATATATCCAAGTACAATGAACTTGAGACCCAGGAAGAAGCTCAAGAAGAGACTGGATGGAAGCTTGTTCATGGAGATGTTTTCAGGCCCCCATCAAATTCAGACTTGTTGTGTGTCTATGTTGGAACCGGTGTTCAGTTTTTTGGAATGATCCTTGTTACCATGATTTTTGCGATTCTTGGATTCCTTTCCCCTTCAAACAGAGGTGGTCTTATGACAGCTATGCTCTTGCTTTGGGTTTTCATGGGCATTTTTGCTGGCTATGCCTCATCCCGGTTGTATAAAATGTTCAAAGGATCAGAATGGAAGAAAATTGCCCTCAGGACTGCAGTCATGTTCCCAGGGATCGTCTCTGCCATTTTCTTTGTCTTGAATGCTCTCATCTGGGGCCAGAAATCATCTGGTGCTGTGCCATTTGGAACGATGTTTGCTCTGGTATTCTTATGGTTTGGAATTTCAGTTCCGCTAGTGTTTGTTGGAAGTTATATTGGATCCAAGAAGCCAGCAATTGAGGACCCTGTGAAGACAAATAAAATACCAAGACAAATCCCAGAGCAAGCATGGTACATGAACCCAGCCTTCTCAATTCTAATAGGAGGAATTCTTCCATTTGGAGCTGTTTTCATCGAGCTGTTCTTCATTCTCACCTCGATCTGGCTGAATCAATTCTACTACATCTTTGGTTTCCTGTTCCTCGTTTTTGCAATCCTCATTGTCACTTGCGCTGAAATAACCATCGTGCTCTGCTACTTCCAGTTATGCAGTGAGGACTATCTCTGGTGGTGGAGATCTTACCTCACATCTGGTTCCTCAGCGCTGTACCTCTTCCTTTATGCCACATTCTACTTCTTCACAAAGCTTGAGATAACCAAGCTGGTGTCTGGGGCATTATACTTCGGTTACATGCTAATTGCATCGTATGCCTTCTTCGTGCTAACCGGCACAATCGGATTTTATGCATGCTTCTGGTTCACAAGGCTCATCTATTCTTCAGTGAAAATTGATTAACTCAAAGCAGACAGGGTAAGATTCAAAATTAGTAGATAAAATTATGCTTTCAGATGTTAGCCAATTTGCACATTTTTGGATTGAGACTTCATGACTTTGATGTTATTCTATCTGTTTTAAGAATCACTGCCCTTTTAAATATATAGATTCTTGACCGAGCTTGTGATTCTTCCTCGTGATGTCATCTTCGGAGTGTTTAACTAGTTAGCTTCCTATTATCTGTTTAGCACGCCAAAATTTTTTAGAACTCTGCTACAAAAACCAAAATGGACTTGGTAACGGATACAATTTATCATGGTTATATTCTCCCTCGTGATGATGAAAAGAAAAGAAACGAGGAGATTAGCAGAACAGAAAGCAACTAATCAGCATTTCAAATATAAACTGCATCCCTCCACATAGACTACAAACAGCAAGGAACAAACAATCTCAACCTTCTACTCCCTGGGATGAGTGTCCTTAGGAACGGCAGCACCAGTGGCTACCTTGGCAACATCACTGGCGCTAGCTTCGGGTTTTATCTTGGCGTACAACACCATATACCCTATAGCAGCGGTGATCCCGAACCCAGTAGCTGCCATGGTAGCTGTGCTGAAGGGCAGCTTGCGCCTCTGGTGCAAAACCTCACCTGGGTTGTTGTTCCCTGGTGGCCTCGTGGATCCTTCTGCACCTGTTCTTCTCGCTTCTTCAGGACTCATCTTGTGGGTGACTGTGTTTTCCTCCCCCAGCTTCAATTCTCTTTCAAAATTTATCCCCCAAGACATGGAACAATGGGTGCCACGCTTGACATGAAGGTTTAGTTCTTGAACACGTAGCAATTGCATGCGAGAGGCTCATGACAACCGCGACAAGTGGAGTGGAGATGGCGTGTATTGGAATATGGGTATGTCAAGCTGGATACCAAGCCCAGTCCATTTGATTGATGATTTGGGCTAGACAATCGAAACCAAGAGTAATGGGCCTTAAGAGTAATGGGCTGTCAAGTTAGGTCCGGTTTCATTGGCATATTACCCGAGTATTAGCATGGTGGTCGTTTGGGATCTGGCTTGCTAAAGAAACACTCCTTGGCAACCAAATTTCACAACGCAAAGATGCAAGAAGAGAAGAGAGCGGTGTTCTCCTCTAACTTGTCCATTTCTTCAATCATATATCCATGGCTGTGCTGATTTACAGCAGCAGCAATGTCAACTGAATAAAGCCTCGCTTTCTCTCTTTGCCTCACCACCACAAATATAAGCAACGTCTTCTAATCGGTACCTATAGGAACCTTATCCGTTTAGACACCAATACCAGATTTCAATTTTCCCTTCATAATAATAAGAATAGAAGAAGACCACTCCCTCCAAAATCTTTTTATCTTCTTCTTCATCATCATCATCAGTAAACGGCTATGGCAGTAACATAGAACAGTATTGTGGCAGTGAGCAGCTGGTGGAGAGAGAGAGAGGATTCGGAGATTTTTCGAGTTTCTTGCATCAATTTGGCCTGGAGGAAACTGGTGGGGCTTTTCTGACGAGAGGCGGATATTAAAATCTTGGCCAAACCAGAAACCCGACAGATAGTTGATGTTATTAATATTTCACAGAAGTCTGGTTTTTCCTATAAGAAACACTCCATCAGATCTACACAAACCGTCACTACAAAGTTTGGAGAGTTTTCACAGACAAATCTTCATGTTTTCTTGATGCCGGCAACTCTTTGGGTGAGTTCGAATTAGATTTGATTGGGCAGTGTTTAAACATTTTCTTTCCATCTTAGTTTTCAGCTGATGTTCTCTAGAGACAAACATAAATGGGAAGTAAAGAGCTGACAGTTTGATGGGATAATAAAACTAATATCTTAATGTGGCTTTGTTATATTTATAATGCGTTAATAATTCTATATACAATAATGTAATTCAAAAACAAGAAATTAATGCATGCCTTTTTAGTTATTTCACTGGCAACATCACTTTCAAAAATAAATTTAATTAAATTAATAAATTTTTATTTAACAATAATTTTAATCAAATATATATTTTAATATAACTAACTATTAAAAAAAATTAATTTTTTTTTAAACTACAATCATAAAAGCTATCACAAAATTAAAAACACCCTAAATCTGGTTGATCTAGAGAATATTTGTTTTTACGTTAGAAACCGCATTTTACAAAATTTTGATTTTTTTGTTTGAAATTAATTTTTTATATTTTATATTATTTTATATCAAAAATAAATTTTAAAAATTAAAAAATTATTAATTTCAAGTATTTTAAAAAACAATTACAACATTACTTTCAAGTACCCTCTTAATCTTATTAATCTAGAGCTTAGACCAAGCTATTTTATTTTTTTTAAAATAGTTTTGGACTTGATCAAATTCAAATTGAAATAACTTAATAAATTAATTTATAATCTAGTTGATTAAGTTAAAACTGTGATCTTCATAATTTTTTTAAAATTTTTATTGAAAGCAATCATTGTTTCAATTGTTTTAATCCACAAAAATAATATCATTTGAATATTAATTTGACTTAATATGATGATTGATGATTTGATAACAGAGGTTTTTAACTAATTTGACAACAACAATGCGAATTATATAAATGAATAAAATGTAATACCAAATCAACGAGATGTTAAAGAACTCATATTTTTATATAATATTTTTTGATATTAATATAAGAAATTATTTCAAATAAAAAAAATAAGGATTAATTGTGAGTTTTAAATGAATTTTAACAAGTGACTTGAAAGAATCTATAGCCAAATCTTTTTTTTTATTATTATTATTCTAAAACAAGCTAAGAAAATAGAGAATAAACTTATTTACTATCTCTATCAACTCTCAAATCTTGTACAATGAACTCCATTGAGCTCTTTGTGCATTCATTATTATTTTTCTTGGGGCAAAATACCACCCAAAATAAACAAATCAAATTACACCAAATTTGAATATATTTTTTATTTAAAAAAAAACAGTTGTATAGATAGATTTACTTCTTTTGACCGTTTAAGGTTCTCTATCACCTTATCACGTCTTTTCAGTAACGGACAAAATGGCCCCACACTGTCCCAGGTTGCCCTCCAATGACTTCCTTCGCACCAACGGCTAGTTTTCATTTCCCCTTATAAATACAACAAAAAACGCTTTTGCAATTCGCAATTTGCAAGTTACCATTCTTTCCACAACCCTCTCTGCCAAAACTTGCAACATCCTCACCTTTTTGCCCTCGTCCATCAGCTTTCTAAGTCCTCAACATCCATGGCTTCCTTTCAAAGAGCTGTAGTGTTTTCTTTGGTGTTAATGTCTTTGCTTTGGGGCTCGTCACAAGCTAAAGATTTGTTGGTTGGTGGCAAAACAGATGCATGGAAAATCCCATCTTCAGAATCTGATTCTCTTAACAAATGGGCTGGAAAAGCCCGTTTTCTCATTGGCGATTCTCTAGGTATATCTCTCGTTTTTTAATCTTAGTGTTTTGAAAAATTATCTGGGTTTCAGATACTTTAGTCTCATTGTCTAAAATTACTTCTTCTTCTTTTTGACAGTGTGGAAGTACGATGGCCAGAAAGATTCAGTCTTGCAAGTGACTAAGGAGGCTTATGCTGCCTGCAACACTACAAACCCTATTGAGGAATACAAGGATGGAAACACCAAGGTGAAGCTTGACAGATCAGGGCCATTCTACTTCATCAGTGGAGCTGAGGGTCACTGTGAGAAAGGACAGAAAATTGTTGTGGTGGTTCTGTCTGAAAAGCACACGCAAGTAGGAAACTACGTAGGATCTCCTGCTCCTTCTCCAGTTGAGTTTGAGGGTCCTGCTGTGGCTCCAACAAGCAGCGCTTCAAACTTGGAAGGTGGCTTATTGGTAGCTTTGGGCGTTTTGGTTCTGGGGTTGTTCTAATGTCATTGTGCTGGGCTCGATTTGTTCATTCATTTATTCATTCTTGGACCTTCCAATTTGTTAACAGAATGCCTACTTTTCTGAATTATTGATAAGTCCTTGGGCATACTTTCTGCGAAAAAAGAAGAAAAGAAAGCACTTCAAGCTCACGAGCTTCACCTTGCCCCCCCTCATTAAGGCGCAAGGATTAACTTTCTGTCATCAAAGGTCATATTTTTTTAGAACATCACTAAGGCCGTTGACAAAATAAGCAGGCTAAAAAATGACGGTCCTATGAAGAATCACATGCCTCTCACAAAAAAAAAAAGACGCCTCATGGAGTTCAACACAAGGAATCACTGAATCAGATCACATGATGAGTCTTTTACAACCACAACTCTCTCCCTAAATTTAAGACAGATACCAACTGTACTACTTCCCAGTCCAAAAATAACAACACATGAGACAAGCGGGCGTGCTCTGAGGCTTTTCTAGCGGCGCCACCTGCCATCACGAAATGCTTTTGACAATAACAGATTCATTCGCAAAATAGGCCGAAGTTGACAACTTGCCCGAGGCTGATGACAAACACTGGCAGATCTTGTCCGTGAAATCCTGTGAAGTGTGTAGTGGGGAAAATAGTTTGAGAACTGGGTTTTCGTGAAGTTATAAATAATAGTATCCATTGACTAGAGGAAAATTGAGTTTGGTTAATCAAACAAAAAAGTGTGAGAACTGGAAAGATTTTACCATTCACATCTTTCTGCAACTTTGTTCAGCATTCACATCTATCTCTTTGCAACTATCTTAATTAGATTTTAGATACTTCAACCACAGCTGCAAGCTTTCTATTTCACACAACCAACCACAACCAGCTTGTCTATTGCTTTCATATAAATTATAAATCATATACAACTTAAATGTCTTGAAAGACTTCAAAATAGCATAACATGTTAAGATTTTATCTCGTTGCTCAAAATTTGAGTTTTGTTTTCTTTTCTACTGTCACAGATTACACAGCATACTTCCATAGTTATCTAAATCTCAAATTTAAGAGATCAACCATTCATCGTTGTTTGGGACACAAGCATTTGCATTTCAACTGGTACTATTTTGTTAATTCAAACAAACAAACCTATCCAGTTACTTCAAACAAAAAGGTGACCTAGAAAGATTCACAGGAAAACCAGGAAGATCACACAATCAAGTTCAATCAAGATAGCACACATATACAGACATTGACAGCTAAATGCAAACAACTTCCATACTTTTTCAAGAAAAGCAAGGTAAAATAATAGAATATGAAAGAAAAAAAATGAAACTTTCAGGAAAAAGGAACCCTGTTATGGATAAAAAACAATCTTACCATATACCAAGATATAGTAAAAAATCAGTCCACAGGATTGTCATCAGATGCCGAGTCAACTTTTATAAGAGGACCCTTGAAACCATCTGTGTTGCCACCAAAAAGCTCACGGGCAGCTTTTTCAAGAAATTCTTGGGCAGCTGCCTTAACTGATTGTTTTTCGGATGTATCATATTTTCTCTTCTTGTGGGTGCTCTTCTCCACATACTTAATCTTCGACCCTTCTCCTCTACTGATATCCCTCATGCTTTTCCGTTGTTCTGCAATAAGAAATGTTTAATATACGAAAATATGAGATCACAACAGGAAAAAAAAAGTGGCAATGCAGAAAAGTGATTGACTACCTACCAGGTGTAAGGTCAGGCAACGAATGCTCAATGAAACGGGTTGCAGCCTGGTAATTTAAAGTAGTAGAACGCAGCGATGATTCTTCAGGAATGAATTCAGACTCAATTAATCAATAAGAAATATGTGAAATGACTAGTATCAACAAGCTTGTTGCAGTTAAAAATTTAAACATGGCGAACAGCTTTCCATCTAGCGCTCATTGTAGTTTCAAAACTTAGACGTGGCACTTTCCATCTAACCAAGCTCATCGCAATTTAAGTACTTGAACACGCAACAACTTTCCATCCATGTCAGTTGAATTTCACTAGTCATAGGCAATGACAGTTTTCGACTTGGCATGCATCAATTACAGTGTGATAAGTGGACAAAATAAGTACCTTTACTTATATTGATGAACTGCTCTAGTTTGTCTTGATACAAGCTCAACCTCTCCTAAGTATCACAAATCACCAAATTGCATATATCAGGTAAAACTCATGAACATCATCTTGAAGTCATAAGCTTTCTGTCAAATAAATTAATAAACCAACACAATGAAGAAGAAAAAAAATAAAAACTCCATAAGAAAAAACCCACAGATTTTAACCTCAGAATCGAAAATAAACAAATCACAGACATCATACAGTAACCGTATACTGATCCAAAAACCAAGAAAATTACACAGAACCCATCAAATTAAACAGCAAAGCAAACCCAGATGCCTAAATTCAGAGATTTAAGGAAAAATTATCGGATACAAGAGCACATACAAGCTCTGTCTTAATAGGATGCTCATCAGGGTGAATTCCAGTAGTTCTCAATCTCACTGAAAAAAATCATGAAATTAAAAAAAAAAAACAATCAAGAAATCACCAAAATCAACACCGGTCAAACTGAAACAAACTAACTTATTGGTAAAAAAAACTGGTGTTGATAGACTGTTCATATATACATACATGCAAAGATAGTAGAAGTAGCCTTAGCAAGCATAAAGAGAGATTGAGCCCTTTGAAGAGGTGGCATTTCATCGAGGAAATCAGGGTTAGCACGAGACAAGAATTCAAGCAAATGGGTCTCCACTAGTTTTAGATTTGCCAAGGTTCTTTCTACTGCTTCGATGGTTGCTTCTGGTACTCCTCCACTACTACTGCTGCTGCTTTCCATTTTAGATTTTCTTAGACAGCAAAGAAAGCAACCTTCTTTACGAAGATTTTTCTGTATGCCTCTTTTTCGTAAGGGTCTTGAGGAAGATGTTGTGTTTGTTTTTTTTTGGTGAGTTAATGTCCAGGGCTTCTAGGAAGGAAGCTGAGAGGTCTATAGCGGCAGGCAGCTAAGGTTCAGAGTGAAGAGTTCTGTTCGTGTTTGGTGTTTCACACGTCACAGCCTTTTTCTACTTTCGTTTCCAGTTTCGGGCCCTCTCTCTCTCTCTCTCTCTCTCTCTCTCTCTATATATATACATATATATATATATATATATTACTTTCAAGTTAGAAAATAAAATATTTATATTTATTATATTTTAATAATTTATCTTACGACTAAATATTTTTTTTTCAATTATTTTAGTTATTTAAATTGTTATCTAATTACAACTCAATGCCTAGTTATCTTTAAAAAATAACTAATATTTCACTTTATAACAAATAAATAATTCCAAATTCTTAAATATATTCACTTCATAAACTGAACAATTTTTTTAATACAATTTAGATGATTCATCTCAGCAATTATAATTTTATTAATTTTTTTATTGATTAAAGAAGAGAAAATCAACATTTGAATTATAAAAAAACCTATTTTTAATTACTATAAACTTAAAATGTTTATATTTTTTATATCATAAATAATACTATTTTATTATTTAAAAGGTATTTTGTATCTATATAAATTCTCTACTAAATAAATAAAGATTAAAATATCTATTTAATTCAAACTTGAGAATTATTAATAACATGGAGTTAAACGAGGTCGTGTCCATCCAAAATGTGTGGTTGGGCATGGATATATCCAAGCTCAATATATAACCAGATCTAATATGAGATTGAGTGTGGACACGTCCGGATCTAATATATGAGTAGGTGTAGACATGTTCAGGCCCAACATGGAGTTGGGTTTGGACAAGTCCAAGCTCAATGTGAGGTTGGGTGCGAACGTGTCCAAAGCTAACGTAGAGCTGGACGCAGTCGCGTCCATATCCAATATGGGGTTAAGCATGCATGTGTAATTGCACCAAAGCATATATTTTTATGTTTACTCATCAAATCACGATAAGACTCTAATCTCAAAGTAGTCTAACAAAAAAAAAGCTCAGGACCAGGTTAAATACTCTTGTAAATATATTATGATGTGATTGTATAAGGCTAGATTCAATCTTAACTAATTAATTTGCCATCTTTCTTGGTGCAAATTACAAACATAAATATAAAAGTGCGAGTTTCCAAAATCAATTTTAAATGTGGTCAATTTAACTCTACAATCCTCACTAGACATAAGATATTCAAGTGTGTTCTTATCAACAACTATCTTATAAAGAATAGAAACCAATCACTCATAACTTAACCATCTAAAATGAATTAAATTAACGATATAATAAAAGCTTGAGGTATTTATAATTAACCATATATTTTATTCATGTGTTGATGGTCGATAAAAAATACATAATTGTGTGTGAGGAACATTGAATACAAATACACCCTTATTGAGTTCTTCTCTTGCGACTACGACGGGACTTTGAAGATGATTGAACTACTCGAAGACAATGATCATAAACCTTTTGAGTCCGTTCAAAAAACTCTGGCACGGTCAATATAAAATTCGGTGTAGTGGCAACAAACAACCCTAGGGCATGGTAGCAAAACTTTGAAAACTTGGTGACTTCGGGACAACACTTGTTTGGAATATGTTTTTTCTTGAATATTGCTGCCAAGGTTGCGTTACTACAAGATGGAAATTTTGTTGCTAGAGGCTTTTCACATCGATCTAAAACCTTAAAATATCCCGGAACTGGTTCGGGATACTTTGATGGGTTCCAAAAAGCATTCGTGTGTATTGGAGAATTTAGCATTACTCCAATCGCGAAGAGCATGGCCATAAAAATAAAAAGGTTATTTGCAGCTGTCATGATAATGGATGTCAGATGTGGATAAATATTTTAAAGATATTTTTAAAAATAAGAATTATGCAAGGTTAATATATAGACCTAGAGAGAAGGTAAGAATTTTCAATGATTCATAACATTTTTTCAGTTTTTATTCATTTAATTATTCATTAAATGAAGTTAAAATATATAGTTTAAATATACATGAAGTTAGTAACAACACATCATTATTAAATCTTTTAAGTTAACTCTTTTATAAAACTTTAGTTACATGTTAATTCACTTTATTTTACTTGCTAATAAATTTTCATTGGTTAGGGTTTCTTAATTTATTTTTTTAATTTTTTTATGTTTTTTTTATTTTTCAAATAATATTAATTTTATTAATCAACATAAAGATTTTGAGCATATGTCTTATAAAAGAAATATTATCAAAATATACAGTAGAATAATAAAATAAATAAATAAAAATTATTTAAGATGAAATCCATGAGAAAAAAGAAAAAATATTAAGGATATTGGGATAAAAGGTGTCAACAACTTTTAATATGTAAAGGAAAATCTAAATTTGCAGTTATGGATATAATGGATACAACAATGTTTGGTATAAATTATTTTGCTTGGTAAAATAATGATTTGTTTTGGTTTATTAGATATAATAGAGATATTTATCAATTTTTTTAAGTTGAAACACATTTATAATTTATAATAAAATTAATAATGAAAAAAAAATGTTTTATATTTATGTTATCATGTTCAATCTTTTTATATTATATAAAAAAGGGATTAGCGTTTAATATTATACAAATGTTAAAGTTTAAGACTAATGTTACACCCTCGCCGCAGAGCGCGGTAACCATCGATTGATTTTGAGGTTTTTTGTTTTATTGTGAACAAGAAAATCGTCATCTAGTATTATGGTCACTAGAAAACCTAACTAGTCTTTAAGAGATTCTAAGGCAAGAGACTAGTTACGTAAAGAGAAGGTGCTAACACCCTTAGACACCCTACCTAAGGTAAAATATTTGGTGTTTGGTTTGTCTTATAATTGCTATAGTGTTGGTGTTTTTTTTTATTCCCATCAGTTTTTCTCGGTTTAATTCTGCCTAAATTTATTAAGGTAGAAATCCAAGAAAATTCCATATACTTTACAAACTCATTTTTTCCTTAATATTTCAAAAGTTTGTGACTCGTAAATCACAAGGAGGAGGGGTAAAAAATTAGAAATCTAAGGTGCTTTAAAAAAACCTATTTTTTTTTGTCTTAGTGTTTTATACTCTCACGACTCGTAAACCATGGAGTAAAAAATTGAAATGTCCTCGATTATAATCAAAGTTTCTTTCAAGGATGTGTGTGGATTTATTATTTCTTGAAAATTATTTTGGATATTTGCTACTTAGGATTTTTTTATTCAAATATTAACAGTGAATAATAACAAATTATTCCCAATAATATTTTAAATATTTGTTCTTTAAGGATTTATTTATCCAAATATTAGTGGTGAATAATTGATGGACTCTCCCAAAAATAAGATTATTATATATTTTTTTTGAATATTGGTCAATACCCTTTAGAGTTTTATAAACATGTTGTAAAATTCAGAAATGCAAGAAAATAATTTTTGTGCTTAAGAAATCCATGCAAAAATATATTTTTCAAAACTTCAAATATTTATTTTTCAAAGAAAATTCAAAAAGATGTTAGGGTATTGGCCGTATGTAACACACAATAAAAAAAATATTTTTTTGTATTCGGTCCAAATCACAGCAATTAAATGCAAACATTATGATAAAAAATAGCAAGCCATTGTATATATTGTAAGATTTAAAAAAAAAAACTTAAAAACAACTCATAAAAAAGACTTTCAAAAGCCAAATAACTTAAAATCCTATAACTGGAAAATGGAATACTTTTGTATGCGCAAAGGGGAGCCAAGGTTCTGACACCAAAGTTTAAGCTAAAAAAAATGATGCAGTGCAGCCATACTAATTTCATGCGAAAAGAGAAGAACCTATTCCCCGTATGTTAAAGACTAAGACTAAAGAAATAAATGGCAGCTACCTCGTTTTAAAGGAAACATAAACAAGTTCTTGGAAAGAACAAACAGCAAACTCCAAATTTACATACGGCAAAGAAGGAAAAAAAACTGAGGCTCATACCTGCTGATATGGCATGTTTTAAATGTAAAAGATGACGCAAGCCGATGGACAAAGCTTGTGCCTTCTCGCCTCAAGCATCCACTAGGCAGCAACCTTCTGGTTCTTTCTCTTCACTCTTCCAGGACCGCCACCTCCAAATGGACTTTTGAGAGAAAAATCAATATGTTTCTGGGAGTCAAACTTGTTCATCCTGTGGAGAAGGTCTTCACCTTCGAAAATTCAGCGTTAGTGAGAAACATTCTTGCAGCATTACTGATGCGGCTCAAGGATGCCATGTCCTCAGGAGAGCAGAGTGAGCGGAGACCAGCAAGGGTAAAAGGTCTATGTTGATGAGAGAGAGAGGGAGGGAACAATGTGCGGCCAGAAAGAGAGATCTCTGTTTTCTTTTTAAAATCAAGAGGGTGGCTGCATCGTTTTTAAAAAGATGAGACGGGGGGGAAGAGCTACGGCTTCTTTGCTAGAGAGGACAAGTTTAGGTTTTTCTCTGTGTTTTCTCTCTTTTCTGAAAAATTACCCCCTTTTGAGTATGTTTCTCCTCCCGTTTAGGTCAGCAGCCGAGGCTTCTATATAGCCTATACATGGCTTTATTTAGAAAAAAAATATTACATTAACTATAGGGAATAATATTGGGTGAGCAGAAATAGAAAACCAGAATATTTGATTCTGATTTTGTGATCAGTAGTGATTTCTTTTCTAATTAGATGGTGGTGCAGCTCTTTTCTTTCTTTTCATAGAGTCAACTGCTTTCTTTGAAATGAGACAATAAAAACATGGTTTACAGCTCCAAAAATCAGGTGTGATAAGAAAAGAAAACAGTAGAGAAAAAAGAAAAGAAATCGGATAAATAGTGTAGCTGCAAGGTCTTATGATTAAACCCCACTCTCTAGCTCTTAATATTCTTCTTCAATTCAATCCCTCATTTAGTACTTTTCTATTCAATCCTTGGTCCAAAAAAAAAATCCTTGGAATCAGTCCCACAAACTCGGGCTAAATTCTTCTCACGGCAGAATTCTCTACCTTCATGTTAGATATTCAAACATGAATATCTTGAGCTTTTGGTATCGAAATCAAGTAATTCAAAAGCTCAAATTCATTTACGTGTCTAGGAATACAACTTTGATGAAGAAGTCAAAGTGAGATAAAATCATTTTATAGAACAGAATCTAGCAGTAATTTGGTTGGTCAAAAAAGGTCTCCTATTCTAATTCAAAAACTAACCATACCAAGTGTCCCGATATGACTGAGAGCATGAATTAAGAACAAAAATCATAAAATTTGTGATGAAAATAGAGTTTTTTTAATGCAAACTCGGGTCAATATCCTTCTTGCGGTAGGATTCTTTACCTTCACGTTAGATATTCAAACGAGAATATCTTGAGTTTCTGATATTGAAATCAAGCAATTCAAAAGCCCAAAAGCATCTACATATCTAGGACTATAACTTTGATGAGGAGTTAAAGTAAGATAAAATCATTTTAGAAAACATAATCTGGTAGTAATCTAGTTGGTTGAAAAGGTTCTTGATTTGACAATATTGAGCATCCAAATATGATTGAGAATCAATCCTAAGAACAATGATCCCTAAGACCTAATAAAAGTGTACATTAATTTTTCAACATGTCATGAGTGACAGAATATACCTAGGATGATCATATATCATATGAAACCGAGTCAGAATCGGAGCCTAAGTTGGAACAAAAAAAAATTACAATAGCAGCAAAACCATTTTTTTAGCGCAAATTCTGAGGGATTTATTCAACTTTAAAGATCAGATAAAAATGAATGAGTTTAGCATTATGAAGACTCTTGATCAACCTAAGAAAACCTTATGATTTTGGTAGCAAAAAAAAAGGATAAAAGAAGCAAAATACAACACAAACAGGGTTTCAAAAAAATTTTTTTTTTTTTTGCTTTTGTCAATCTTCCAGCAAATATGAGTTAAACTCCTACACTCAGTTCAAAAGAGGTAGACAATGTCTCCATCACGTGGAGTCCAAAAATGAGTAACAACAACTAACTTGTTTACATATTTATTAAATAATTCAAACTAGTCAATCTCAAGACTATCCAATGATTGAGCCTAGTAAATTTAAATAATTCATAAACATGAGTCTATTACATCCTAGTAATATTATATTAAATAATTCTTAAGAAGACATCTATTAGTAAAACTTTACTAATTATGCTCTCAATATTACTAGAAAGGATTACCATGGAGGGATGCCCTAAACATTATAACAAAAATAAAAATGTTCTATTTTTATAGATTCATGGTATGAACATTCTTATTTATTATAACTCATTACTATTATTAACTTCTATTATTATTATTATTTTTTAAGACTAGACAATCAACACAATTTAGCTCTATAGACTTTTCTTAATAATGATAATTACACCAAAGCATACATTTTTATGTTTATCCATAAAATCCCAACAAGACTCTAATTTCAAAGTAGTCTAATAAAAAAAGCTCATGACCAAGTAAAATACTCACATAAATATATTGTGATGTGATTGCATAAGACCAGATTCAATCTTAGTCAATTAACATGCCAACTTTCTTGGTGCAAATTATAAACCCAAATATAAAAGTGCAAGTTTTCAAAATCAATTTTAAATGTGATCGATTTAACTCTACAATCCTCACCGGACATAAAGTATTTAAGTATATTTCTATCAACAACTATCTTATAAACAACAAAAACCAATTACTCATAACTTAACCATTTAAAATGAATTAAAATTGACTACATTAAAAAAGCTTGAGGTATTTATAATTAACCATATATTTTATTCATATGTTGATGGTCAATAAAAAATACATAATTGTGTGAGGAACATTGAATACAAATACACCCTTATTGAGTTCTTCTCTTGCGACTACGACGGGACTTTGAAGATGATTGAACTACTCGAAGACAATGATCATAAACCTTTTGAGTCCGTTCAAAAAACTCTGGCACGGTCAATATAAAATTCGGTGTAGTGGCAACAAACAACCCTAGGGCATGGTAGCAAAACTTTGAAAACTTGGTGACTTCGGGACAACACTTGTTTGGAATATGTTTTTTCTTGAATATTGCTGCCAAGGTTGCGTTACTACAAGATGGAAATTTTGTTGCTAGAGGCTTTTCACATCGATCTAAAACCTTAAAATATCCCGGAACTGGTTCGGGATACTTTGACGGGTTCCAAAAAGCATTCGTGTGTGTTGGAGAATTTAGCATTACTCCAATCGCGAAGAGCATGGCCATAAAAATAAAAAGGTTATTTGCAGCTGCCATGATAATGGATGCCAGATGTGGATAAATATTTTAAAGATATTTTTAAAAATAAGAATTATGCAAGGTTAATATATAGACCTAGAGAGAAGGTAAGAATTTTCAATGATTCATAACATTTTTTCAGTTTTTATTCATTTAATTATTCATTAAATGAAGTTAAAATATATATTTATTTAATATGAATTAGTAACAACACATCATTATTGAATCTCTTAAATTAACTCTCCTGTAAAACTTTGGTTAGATACTAATTCACTTTATGTTACTTACTAATAAATTTTCATGTGTTAGGGTTTCTTAATTCATTTTTTCATGTTTTTTTATTTTTCAAATAATATTAATCTTATTAGTCAACATAAAGATTTATAAAACATGTCACATGATTTAACATAATTTAATGGAAAGGTAGTATCTTATTGGAATATATAATAGAATAATAAAGTATATAAAAAGCATTATGTAAAGGCAAAATCCATTTAAAAATAAATAAATAAGAGCACACAAGCAAATGGTGCCAACAACCTTTTTCATATTTGCAGTCGTAGAAACAATATGCTAACATATAAATTCTTGCTTTTCTATAGGAAGTTATTGTCGTTTATATATGTTGAGGGGTAAGTTTTTTGTATATGATTCATCCATCTATGAGCAAGTTATTGTTCTTCATACATCTTTGAGAGCAATACAAGACATGGAAAACCTTCTCAAAGTCAAAGGTATTGACCAAAAACCTAAATTCAAGCAAAGGAAGAGACTTTTTTTTGTATATGATTCCCTCCCCATGTGTGTGTGTGTATATATACACACACACACACACACATATACACAACTTATCTATATAAAATTTAACAAGAAGAAAATTAAAGATAAACTAGAATTATCTCTTTGAGATATTATAAAATTATAGAAACAATGCAAAAGACTAAGTTATGTTTAAAAAGAAATTAAACTAAATATTTAAAAATAAGAGAGAGGATATTAATTAAAAATCAAACTTCAAAAAGAAAAAAGAGGTTATGTGTTGTTTGGCTTCACAGATCAAGCTCTCATATGAGGCCTTCAAAATCTCAGATGCACCTGAGACTTCGAGTTCAAGGCAACACTTCTAGTTTTGTTTTGTTTTTTTTTTCAAAAACTAAAAGTGTGGATGACATATGGTTTATGCAATTTTTTTTTATTTATATAAATATAACATTATAATATTCTTTGAAAATTTCCATATGTGAGGCATGCAAGGTATAGAAAATATCAACATATAAAATTATATTAATTTAAAGTTTGAGGATGAAATTGAAAAAAAATAAAGTTTGATAATGGAATTGATAAAAAAAATCTATGACCAAAACATAAAAGAAAGAGTTATGAACAGTGGTGCAAATAGTTAAAAAAGTATTAATGAACACAATGATTTCTATAATGTATTTTAGTTTATTAGAAATAATATAGTTATTTCTTTATTTTTTTTCGACTTGGAACACATTTATAATATATCTCAAAATTTGTAATGAAGAAAAATAGATATTTTTAAAATTTATTTTATATATATAATTTTCTTTATATTCTATGAAAAATGGATTAGTTTATAATGTTATAAATACATCAAAGAGAAAGAGGATAAAAATGTTAAAAACAAGGAGGTCACATGTTCAATTTAAAAGTTACACAAAAAGTACTTTGGTTCAATATATTATTTTATTATTTTTTAGATTATGGTGTAAAAAAGAAGAGAGAAACTTCCCTTAAGAAAACCAACTTGGGTTCCTCTTCTGGTCACCAAAACTAAAGATCTTTCTCTTCTTGAGATTAATTCAAGGGAGGTTTTTTATACCTTCAACTTGCCCTAAAAAATAGACCAAGAGTGAGAGAATTTTTCTTCAGCTTGACCGATTATGTGTTTTTAGATGGATATCAAAGTGTTTTGGTTCTCTATATTAGTTTATGAACATTATAAGGACGTTCATTATCTATTTTTAGATGAACATGTATTAAAAATAATTTTTTTATTCAAAAAATCCAGCTCAATTTTCTAGTCATCTATTTGATCGACAGAAACCAAGTGTCAGATGGTATATTATTGTTCGTTGTGGTAGATGATTCAATGCTTGCCTTTTTATTTTTTTTTAAATTAAGAAGAGCAGACAACATATCAGACATCACTTCATTTAAATAAAGAAAATAGAAAGATCTTAATATTTGAAAAAAACCCTTGAAGATAAAATAAATAAAAATGTTAAGATTAGATAAAAAAACAGTTTGTATTTTATAATTAAAAAACTTAATGTTTGAAAAAACATCCACTGTATTCACATGTTCTTTTATTATGTTTGAAATTAATTGGCACCAGAGCAGGAGATCAAACTAGTTATTGTTTTATTGTTGCAAGAACCAAACAACTAAAAAAACTTATTTTCAAGAGAATAATTGAAAATAATAAATATTCATGATTCAAATTTCACTTTATTCATATCCTATCTATCATCTAAAAGAAAATTTTAAACGTTCATACTACATTATCAAGTCTCAGATATTCATCATCTAAATACTATTCATTATTTAACACGAAATAATATATATATATATAGTGGTAGCTACAATCAAAATTCAAAGACTTGCATAACTGATTGTCTGTCAAAAAGCTGTACAGGTTACTGAATTTGATAACTGTGGTTAAACTTGAGAAGCATGTAAGCACACATCAGAACATCAAACAATTTTTCTTTATATGCCATCCATCCATGTTAAACCATCTACAAATACGTATCTGAGGACCTGAATTTTCAAGAAAATGTAGGATCCTTGTGTAATGTTTTTCCATCCAGAGGCTGGAAAATAACACCTGGGACTTCTGCAGGCGGCAGATCATACTTTCAATTAACTTTCCTCTGGTTTAGATTCGGCATCAGCAGGTTCAGATTGTGAGGATTGCTCATCTGCAGAAGCAGGGGACCCTGTAGGTTTCTTAAACTGTACCACGATCATGGTCATATTGTCACATCCCTCACCACCTGCTGTTGATGGCGCCAAACACCTATCAAGCACTCTCTCACACACTGCAGAGAGCTTGTTTTCCTGCATTATTGAGGTTTCCTGTCAGATTTTTGCAATGCATAACCTAGCAAATGTAGATTCACATCATAGAATCAACAAGATCATTTTTTTTCCCTCCACGTGAAAGGTAGATTGGTACCAACGTTAATAGCATAAGCTCTCTACCCAAATATTCCATCAACATCTAAATTTAGAAAAACAAAATTGGAGAGACGAATGAAAGAGTAACATTTCAAAACCTAATAAGAAGAGATCTAAACCACATACCGAATGTAGTTGTTCATGAATAAAATCTACTAGTTGCTGGCTTGACATGCAATCCCTGAGACAACAAAAATGACCAGTTATCCACTTGTAATTAATTATTCATGACTTTGCTACTGACAGTTCTACAAAATGAATAAACTTGGATTATCAGCACACTGCCCAGGACCTATTCAAGTGATCCACAGATTAATTTAAAGTGAATAAAAGATTCAAAGGCAGCAGTTGCGATTCAACTTTAGATGATTTCTGAAACTTCAAGGAAGTGTAATCTTCAAGTCATCGAAACACGATAAACACGCCTCAATCCCACAGACAACAGCAATCTATACTTTTATATCACTAAGCAGTGTTGAGCCTCTAATTCAAAGGAAACAGTGTTCATTAATTTCCTAGTTCTTGTCATGTAAATATGTGGCCATCAGCTAGGGCTAGAGCTCGCTTTATATATTCCACTGAGTTCCCTTCAATTAAAACTACCAAAGCCTCCACTCAGTTTTTTGGTATTGTATTTTCATCACTAAAATCCAAGCATGTTCTATTTCTTTGTTAAGAGAATCAGCACATCATGGATCGACATTCTAAGGCACTGACTAAGAAAGATAACATTAGATGCATACCATATTCCATCACATGCCAGCACAAGAAAATCATCATCATCACAAAGCTCAAGCTGTTGCAGGAACAGAATAAGGACAACAAAATAAATATTAATTGAATACAAAGAATTTCAGGTATGAAAAATAAAGTAGATGTTAAAGCAATAAGAGAAAATCAAGGTGGTATTGAAGATGCGCACAGGACCATAACAGCATGACCAACCATGATTTGGAGAGTGATAAACAAGGCCTATTAGGAGGGCAATTTGTTTGAACCAAAACATAGCAGAAAGTAGAAAACGCATACAGTGTTTATATCTGGATTGGCTGTCACGATTTGCTTTTCAACAGGTAGATATTTATTCTGCTTGAACTCCACATCACCTGCATTACCAACAAAAATATGAAGAATTGAAAGAAGATACCTCTCTCATAAATAAATGCACATGAGCGTGGTTGTCCCCTCATTAAGATGCATAACAAGTAAAATGTGTGCATCAAGGATATACAAACACAGACATGAATATGAAAGTACAGGTGTCAGTGGGAGTGCACATGGAGGGTCGGTGCAAACATGCTTTTGAATGGCAGTGCATGCCCGGAGCTTTTCAATATGGAAAACAGAACAGTTTCAGCCTTGTGCTCTATGGTATAATCACTTATAAATCCAGAGATGGAGAACCAGAGATTGAGTCTCCAAGCCCCACTCACGGAGCAAGGGACTGGGATCAGGAGTTCACAGGAATGTTAGGTACCTATAGCCCTTGAAAGATTTAAACTGCCATTGACCCGCCCTGCATGTATGAAACCACCAGCTTTTAAAATCCGTTCTTTCTCAGCCTCAAGATCAGGTTTGTGATCTCTAGACAAATTGTAAGCCTGCATCAAAGAGAGCTATGTTTACTGAAAAAAGTATATAAGGTTTTGTCCATTTCAACCATATGCCTCTAAACCCATTTATCAAGATACTATCCCATCACCTTAAAACTTGGAGAAAAGGTGAATTGATTAGCTGAGGCAGAAGTAAAGTTGTAGGAAATTTCAACAATCCAAACAAACCCTAACCTACAAACAATCTTTAGTATTTTGGGAGAAAACCAAACCATCATTTCTATTTAAATGAAAAATACCTGGCCCTTTCTTGATATCACACATCTAGAATCACCGGCATTCGCAATAATGAGGTGCTTGTTTCTAATAATCACAACACAGGCTGTGCTCCCAGAAGTAGGTCCAGAGAAGTCAGAGTGAGGACCCTGATCACCATGTTAAGAGTAAAATAAGTTCTTAGACCATTTATATTGAGTGATACAAAGATCCACTATTACGGTATGTGTGGTTGATGCCCAACATATGCATTTGGTTTGTGTATAAAATAATAAAGATCCATTAACATAGTTATGTTTCTGGGTATTTTATACATATGCATTTGATAGGAATGGTATGTTTCCCTGAAATTAACATAGTTGGAGACAATTATACAAAGGCAATAGCTGCAGTGCACTCCATTTGTTTCTAAAATACCTCTTCAAAAGCCCAATCATCAGGCTGTTCATGACAATCACCACCCCTTGGAGACCATATCAACCCTTCTATCATGCCAGTAAACTTGGTTATCTTATCACCCAAGGCAGCTAGTTCCCGCCACCCTCTCTGGCCACGCATCATCTCATCCATTCTGCATGAAATGGGAAATCATGAGTATATGTATCTTTAATTAAAAGTTCAGGAAGCATTTTTACAATATTGTTTTGAGAAAATAGTAGGCACTTGCAGAACTATAAATCCTGAAATGACAAAATATGCATGCTAAAGAACAAAATTTATGAGTAAAAAAAATCATTAATGCAACAGAGAAATGAAACTGACATTATCAAAATTCCTTTAAAATATTAATAAGACATATTATCGCTATCACTATGAGGCTCAAAACTCTTGCATCAAGGATGGAGAACAACATCAAGATAATTCTAAACATTAAAACATTATTGGATTGGTACATTACTGTTCACTTAAAATAGCCTTGAATCAAGTAACCTGAAAAATGCTCTCTGGACAGAAATTCCCATATCTCCTGCTGCATATGCTTCATTCTTGAGAACCTGCCGATGGAGATACTTGGCACAGAATTTTGCAACTACTTTACCTGCAAGTTACCAGACTAAAGTGAGTAATAATGACCTAAATGCCACTCATACTAACATATAGGTACAGCTGTACAAGAGGTATAACAAGGGACGTGTTCAGAACTGAATAACCACCCATAAGAGACAAGCATCAATGGAAACCAAAACAGGAATTCAATGGCTGAAAATTTTATTCCATAAGCCCCCCCCCCAAAAAAAAAAAAAAAAAGTGTTTACTGGATACATATTTCTTCCATCACAAATACCCAACTCCACTAAGACTCAGTTTTGAACATGTTGAATTTGGCCACGTGGATTCTTTCCCTCAATCATTCGCAGATCACAAACTTGAAGTGAGTAACAGAAGAAAATTAATCCCAAAAAAAGTATAGGCAAGATAATACTAAGCTTTTAAAATGGTCAGAGACTAATCATTTATTCACATGAAATTGGAATTGAACATAGTGAGATTACTTTGACTTAGTTCATCTAAGGGCATAGCCAGAAGTCAATCAAAAAGGAACAATATCAGACATGGTGGACATTCAGGAAATAACATTTTAGTTAAGCAATGATATGTAGCATATTCAAATATACATGAAACTTGCAAGCCTTACCTCCATGTCCATCATAAACACCAAAGAATGAAGTGGTAGCGTCCAAATCAGTTATTGCAGCATGCTAGGAACAAAAATAACAATAACCATATAACAAACAGCATATCATTTATGTAAAAAAATAAAATAAAGTATAAAACAAATGGAATAACACATGTTATGAAATTTGCTAACATGTGAATGAAGACCTCAACAACAATATTTCAGAATAGAAAAGGACAAGACAGACAAATTATAAATTAAGTGATATGTTCATGCTTAACAAGTGTTTGAGCAGTGATCAACTGTTTGTGGAAACCATGCCAAGAAAAAAAAAAGTTAATAGAGGAGTCCCAGTTGGGAAAGTTTCTGTTTAACCAAATTTATCATTAGTACTGTCATAACAAAATCTTTCAAGACATCCCCACTTAAATTCATTAGCACATTCATCTTTCAAGACATCCCCACTTAAATTCATTAGCACATTCATCGTTCAAGACATCCCCACCTAAATTCATTAGAACATTCATATTCCGTACTAATTAATGGGCATCAAGGTTGTTGGTAACAAGACTGAAAAACTTGGAATTTTCGCATAGATCAAATGCTGGGTTAACTACTCACTGCATCTTCCATGGTTGCACGCCAACCTTGCATGGATGATAAACCATATCTAAGCCTACCATTCTCGCCATCCTCTGAAAATTTCTCCGTCTTAGGAGAACTAAGGTATATCCCCATCACTATCTGAAATCAAAGAGCACGTAACTATGAGTAAACACCAAAACAAGAAAAATTTGGATCAAACAACTCCATCCAACAGAAACGCAAACTACAACATAACTAAAACCTCATGCGCGCACTTCAGTCCTAGTCCTAATATATTCTTCAGTTATCAAAATTCTGAAAAATTAAGCTACTGATGTTTAACACTGGCCAAACCTTCAGACAAAATCAAGCCATTTCATTTTAAATACCTTTTAAATTAAGATTATCGCCAAACTTGTTTCTATTCCTGATTCATCACAGTGCACCAGGTCAGGAATTACGCCATTAACTGATTAAATCAAATCCAAAGCAACAAAAAACAAGCAGAGGTTTCAATTAAAAAATGTACAATCTTTGAAAAGATTTAAAGCCGTAGTTAATTTCCTTGTACAAAAAACTGCATATCAAGATCCAAGATCAACTCAAATCCGGTAAGTACAAAAACCCAAAAGCCAATTTAAACTGGATAACAGAAGTTTCAGATCAAAGAAAACAACAGGAACAAAAAAAAACAAAACTAGATACACATCCCCAGTTGCAACTCCAACATGCCACCGTAATTATAAAAAAAAAACTTTCAACAAAGCAAAACCTACTTTAAATTAAAAATAATAATAATAACAACAAACAGCCAAACTTAACAATTTCAGATACTATAACACAACAGAAAAAAAAAATACTTCAGAAATCAAGAAAGTTCAAAACTTTAAACTATCAGGTACCTTATTGGGAGGGAAAGATAAGAGACAAAGGAAAAGATAAAGGGGTNGGGGGGGGGGGGGACAGGCAGACAGAAAGGGAATCTAAAATAACAAACACCTTTTCCAAAACTAAGACAGACCCATCAGAAGTTTCAGATAATCTCAGAGGAAAAACACGAGAGTGAAGCAAGAATTCGAGAATGAAAAAGACAGACAGGAGCTGGATTTGGGGGGGGGGTGAGGACTTGGTCAAGGAAGATGATGGTATTTTCTCGAGTACTTGAAGGAAAAAATAATAAAGAAAGGAAGAAAGAACACTGTCTCTCTCTCTCTCTGTCCCTACATTTATACAAAAAGGATTTGATTAGTTTGGATTGGAAGATCAAAGACTGGACCTTTGATATGATTTATCATTGTTTACAGTTTGTACTGTTGAGTTTGATAAGATTTTGGTAATCGCGTCTTGTCAGCAAGAGAGAGGAAGGAATGTGAAATGTATCTATCTATAAGCTATATTTTTATTTATTAATTTAATCTAACAACTAAAGTCTAAAGGGATTTTTATTTAGTAATTTAATTTAATTCCAAGATTTATGACACTTAATTTCCATATTTATGTGTTAGGTATCGTTATAGGGATGTTTAATTTTATTCTCCTAGAATTTGGATGGCAAGGCCAGCAATTCCTTCATTTAAATACATATAAATTATATATTAAAATTATCAGAAAAACATTTAAAATATTAATTTAATATTTTTTTCACATAAAAAAGCCTTCAATTAAACTCATGTGCCAATTAATTTCAATGATGGGATTAACGATTTCATGTAACAAATTATTTCTATAAAAAAAAAGGGGGGGGGGAATTGATGAATTTATGGTGGAAAAGAAAAGTAGGTAATTAATGGTATTGTTTAATGTTTAGCCAGATGAATATATTTTTTAATATAATAGAAGATTTGAAGATGCACAATATGTCTTAATCACTTCAATAATCAAGGAGGTGGGAGATATAGAATTTCACATCCACCATTTACAATGCGCAAGCCATGTGCATTTACATGTGAGGAAGATTTGCAAAGGAATGTATGTTTCCACCACAAAGTTAACAACCGCAAATAATAATTTAGTTAATTATTAAAATTATAAAATCTAGATTGATATAGTAAGTCAATGCAGAATTTAAGCTGATATGGATTAAAAAATAAAAAAAAAATCTAATCTAACCCCTTAGAAACCTAGATTAACTTGCTACTCAGACGTTAAGGTGAAATTTAATTAAAAATATTTTTTTAATTAATATTTTTTAAAAAAATTATTTTTGATGAGTTGAACTTGAGTTAATATAGTAATTAATAATTTTAAAAAGTTGATATGAAGGTTAAAAGATTCTGTTTTGCATATAATAATCAATTTTTAAAAAAAAAATCATTAAAATTAACATAATTTTAATTTACCTAGATTAACCCGTAATTAAAATGGGATCCATTTTGAGCAGCCGTACAACCGGTATATTTTAATAAAAGATTCCACTTATAATATTGCTATTGAACTTAAATTCTTCTGTCCATGGGACGACCTCCAATTTCCTGGCTCCTCACCAAGCAAAAATTGAAGTCAATAATTTGGTTCTACAGAGGGAAAGAAGTCAACAATTTGGGCCAGCCAATAAATTATTTTTGTTCATTTTTCCTTAAATTTTGGCATATTTTATTACCCTTTTGCCCCCTTAATATCATCTTATTTTTAAATCAACTTTTGGTAAAGCTGCTATTATCTGAGTTAGTGTTAAAAAGGCCGATTATTATCTACAATAAAATATAAAAAATAGAATTATTTTTCCCCATGACATAATGGAAAAAAGATTAGTAGAAAGGAGTAAAAAGATTAATAAATAATTTATTTTTTACATCAACATATCTAAACAATTTAGAAATATCAAGACAATGATTTAAAATAATAAAATTAATTTTTTAAAAAAGCATTTTTCACCCGGAAAAAACCTAAACTAAATATTTTAATAATAATAATTAAAAATAAAATCTTTGTTATTTTTCTGCCCAACAAAAACAAGAACACCAGCAGATTTTTCTAGAATACTGATTAGGTATGGCCTTAATTTTATTTAATTCCATGTTTCCTGTTAATATAGTGAGAGGATAATATGATTTATCACCATGGACCCACCAACAACCAGGGAAGTGACATTTTTTAAGGAATTGAATTAGAAGATGCAAAACTATGGGTGCAGCCCCTAGGAATTAATTAACATACATTAATATATATA
>SRLM01000327.1:262016-275569 GCA_015708895.1 Populus ilicifolia | reverse complement strand
AAAAAAAAAAAAGAGTCTTTGAATTGATGGCTGCTTTTGGTCTTTGAAAGTTGGTGGGAGAAGCATACAATAAGATTGACGTCATGTTAGGGCAAAGGGAAGGATAGCAGGCATGGGATAATTTAATGCAGAAGGTCCCGAGGAGCCTTTCTGGCCTTTGATTAGCTTATCGACTCTTAATTTAATAATATAATTTTTTTTATATTTTTAATATTAAAGTCATCCGAGAACATTTAAGAAATATTAATTTAATATTTTTTAAATAAAAAATACTTTAAAAAATAAATTACAGTACATAAACAAACACCCATCAATTTCCATTCAAGCCGTTGGCAATGTATTTAGTTATTTTAATAGGAAGAGGTGTCTTTGAATCAATTTATATATTTAATATCTCCTTGCAGGTGAAGATAATCTCTAAAACTTAATAATTATTTCATTGAGATTTTATTTTTTTTATTTTTTAAATCGCCTTCTACTACACTATGGATTACTATCTACATATTCATAGTATTTATTTTTTTATTTTAATTATTAAACTTTTATTTTTTGCAATTGTATCATTTCAAGTCACATTATGAATATTTAAGTATGAATTTAAAATCTATTCCGCAAGATTAGGCTTTAATTATAATTAGAAATAGAAATTAAATTAAGGGGGACCAACTTTAACAAAGAACAACAAAACATATCTCATTTGGATTTTGTCTTGGAAAACTTTAATTTGATCCCTAAAGTCTCAATTTTCCTATCATTTAGTCACTACTATTTTAAAAATTCACTTTTTTATACTAAACTTTATTTTCTGCACCATCCCAGAATACAAGAAATAAAAGAGAAAGTCATTGAAAACATTCGAGGAGAGAATCCTTGGATGACCACATTTTGGCCACTAGAAATCTAATGTTTGTATCAAAAAGTTTGTTCTCCAACGAGAAGTTCAATGGGGTGGTTTTTTTTAACATTATTTAGTTTTTTTTGTTCATTTGATTTTGAATTTTTCATTTGATTTTGAATTTCTAGAGTGATTAGAGAGCGTTTGAAGTAAGAAATTGATTTATTAAATTTTCTATATAGTTTTTAAGGTGTTTCGGGTGAAAACAAGTTTAAGAATACTTTTTCTTGCATGTATGCATTGTCTATTCCTATAAAAAGATGTTGCCAAGTGCGCAGGCTTGGTGTTCCAAGCCTGGGTTGCTTGATGGTAGGCATTTGTGGGCCTAGCTAGGCAGGTCTATCATCTAGCTTTATATATACATATATATACATATATATATATATATATTGTGTATTTAAATATTGATCAATGTCCTCTCTCTTAAAAAAAAATATTTGGTTTAATTTTATTTTTAATTAGTAATTGATATTTTACAATCATTGGGTTTTTTTTTGTTTTTTAATGCAATTATAGGTGTACTTTTTTTATGATCTATACTCCCCACAAAAGAATTATTATACCAATTTAAGATATTTCTATGTGTGTATTATTTAACATGTGAGATGCCATCTCTTCAAAAGAAAATCATTAACAGAACGCAAATTAATCAATAAAATGGAAAATTAACCTCTTCACGTCTAGGGACCCAGCTGTTAGCCCGGAGATCAAGAACATCACGAACCATGAACCTACACCGTGGTGCAAGATGTGGATTTGTTGTCAACTCCTTCAACCTGCTGAAATAAACATCATTAACCCGCCGAGCTTTTGGGTTTTCATCCAGTTGCTTGCCTATGGTGTTGAAAAATTGACATGTTGCCTCGATATTTTCTTCTGCTGGGCAAGTTTTACTGTCATTGCCCAATAATTCCTGCATCACACAAGATACCCACACTCAGCAATCCAATTACTGCAAAGAAAACAATGAGAAATAAATTGGTTCTAATAAGGACCTGAACAATATGGTGGACAATCTTTTCAGGCACCATCTTCTGCTTCAGAAGTTCCCCAATAAGGCGCATGCTCCCCATAGTTCGCAGCTTAACCAGTCGTTCCTTATCCCTGCGTTCCATTTCTTTTTCAGGAGCAGTCAACTTGCTAATTTCTGCCCTCAGATTGCCAGCGCCTTCAAATGCCTCCTGGCAGTTGTTCAAGAGAATCCGCTTAAAAGTGATTTCTTTCCCACCAGGCTCATCAGATGGGAGTGGAGGAAGCTTCTCATTAAGGTCAGAGCATAAAAGAGCATACATGGGACAGAATGTGGGCTCCAGCACTGCCTTGTCAAATATTAGTGAGATAACACCCTGAAATACAAACAGCTCCAGTTCTATTATCGACTATGAAAATAAAAAGTGCTGAAAATCCAAAGTGCTTAATAGATGTATAATGGGAACCTTTAAAATATCAGGTGTCGTAATTCCAGAGTCAATCAGTTGCCCCTTGAGAACATCAAACTTCTCTGGTGCCAATTTGTTTAATATACTGCACCGAAAATACAGCACTAGTTACAACATAAATCACTACAACAAGCTGTTGCATTAACCACATTCAAAAATTGTTTCCAAGGTCAAAGCCTCTAAAAATGTGGGTCTTTTTCTCGGAGGAATGTTATAGTAACTGATCAACTAAATGACCACATACCCTTTCACTGTCTTCAAGACGCGTTCCTCCTCAGAGAGATTGCCTCTTCGAACTGACCATGGCACTTCAGCCTTGATCAGAGCAGGAGCAGGCCCTACCTGGTTTGGACAAGATGTTAAGACCATTGTTTCAAAATAAATATTGAAATAATGCTAAACATGCATTAAAATGACAATGAACATCATTTCTTTATCACACAGGCAGTGTTAATACATTTTGCATTATTATAAACAGGCAGACTATGGATTTCAGAATGATCTGGCTAAAAAGCGACCCGTTGGTTAGCAGTGATTTGAGCACTTGCACATTCAGGAAATAACATTTTAGTTAAGCAATGATATGTAGCGTATTCAAATATACATGAAACTTGCAAGCCTTACCTCCATGTCCATCATAAACAACAAAGAATGAAGTGGTTGCATCCAAATCAGTTATTGCAGCATGCTAGGAACACAAATAACAATAACCATATAACAAACAGCATATCATTTGAGTAAAAAATAAAATAAAGTATAAAACAAATGCAATAACACATGTTATGAAATTTGCTAACATGTGAATGCAGACCTCAACAACAATATTTCAGAATAGAAACGGACAAGAAAGAAAAATTATAAATTAAGTGAGGTGTTCATGCTTAACAAGTTTTTGAGCATTGATCAACTGTTTGTGGAAACCATGCCAAGAAAAAAAAAAGTTAATGGAGTCGTCCCAGTTGGGAAAGTTTCTGCTCAACCAAATTTATCATTAGTACTGTCATAACAAAATCTTTCAAGACATCTCCACTTAAATTCATTAACACATTCATATTCCGGGTAAATTAATGGGCATCAAGGTTGTTGTTAACAAGACTGAAAAAATTTGAATATTCGCATAGATCAAATGCTGGGCTAACTACTCACTGCATCTTTCATGGTTGCACGCCAACCTTGCATGGATGGTAAACCATATCTAAGCCTAACAATTCTCGCAATCCTCTGAAAATTTCTCCGTCTTAGGAGAACTAAGGTATATCCCCATCACCATCTGAAATCAAAGAGCAAGTAACAGTAAACACCCAAATACGAAAAATTTGGAGCAAACAACTCCGTCCAACAGAAACGCAAAGTACAACATAACTAGAATCTCACGCGCACACTTCAGTCCTAGCCCTAACATATTCTTCAGTTACCAAAATTCTGAAAAATTCAGCCTTTGATGCTTAACACTGGCCAAACCTTCAGACAAAATCAAGCCATTTCATTTTAAATACCTTTTAAATTAAGATTATCGCCAAACTTGTTTCTATTCCTGATTCATTACAGTACACCAAGTCATTAACTGATCAAATCAAATCCAAACCATCAACAAACAAGTAGAGGTTTCAATGTTGTTAATATCTTTGTACAAAAAACTGCATGTCAAGATCCAAGATCAACTCAAACCAGGTAAGTACAAAAACCCAAAAGCCAATTTAAAAGGCAGTAACTGGATAACAGAAGTTTCAGATCAAAGAAAACAACAGAACAAAACAAAACTAGATCAAATCCCAAGTTGCAACTCCAATAAATGTTAAAATAAAGAAAGATACGACATTAACCAGATAGTAATCTGAACCACAGTAATTAAAAAAAAAAGAACTTTCCACAAAGCAAAACCTACTTTAAATTAAAAAATAAACTGCCAAACTCCAATCAAAGGATATCAATAACACTACATAACATCAAGACCAGATAACAATTTCAGATACTATAACACAACAGAAAAAAAAAATACTTCAGAAATCAACAAAAGTTCAAAATTTTAAACTAGCAGGTACCTTATTGGGAGGGAAAGACCAGAGACAAAGGAACAGATAAAGAAGGGGGGGTTTGTGAGGACTTAGTCAATGAAGATGATGGTATCTTCTCGAGTACTTGGAAGGAATAAATAATAAAGAAAGGAAGAAAGGACTTCCTCGCTGCATTTATATAAAAAGGATTTGATTAGTTTGGAAGATCAAAGACGGGACCTTTGCCTTGATTTAGTACTGTTTACAGTTTGTACTGTTGAGGTTGATAAGCATGTGAAATGTATCAACCTATTGTTATTAATTTTTATTTATTAATTTAATCTAGCAAGCAACATGTTGCATGTGTAAAAAAACCTAAAACCTAAAACATACACCGCGTTGTCTCTTCCTATGAAAACAATTGCCAAGTGCGGCTTGGTGTTCCACGCCTAGGTTGCTTGATGGTAGGCCTTTGTGAGCCTAGCTAGTTAGGTCTATCATCTAGACTTTATATNTGTTATTTATAGTTTTATAATGTTTCAAGGAGACTAGTATAATTTGTCTTCGGTTTTTCTCCTTTTATATTATAAATAAATTAATTATATTTGGATAACACATTTGTAAAAATGTAAATCCTTTGTTAATAGCAATGCACAATTTGCTTCGAAAATAAAATGAATAAAAACATATAAAATAAAAAGGAAAGTTGAGGTAATATATACACACTATCAAGATTAGCTTTTCATTTTAATATTTAAATAACATTAACAACTTTTTTATTTATTAATTTATTTTATAACATAAGAATAATATTTTTATTAAAAAATCATAATACAGGAAAATACATCCACATTATAATTATTTTTTATATTAAAAAATAACTTAGAATTCTAACCCCATCATAGCATGAACACAGATATAAAGGATGTCTATATAAATTCAGTGTTACTTTTAGTTATTTTTTAATGTTTGAGAATGTGATAAAAAAAATTTTTGAAGTATTTTTATTTTAAAATATCTTTATTTTTTATTTTTATTATCAACACATTAAAATAATTTAAAAATACCTAAAACAATTAATTCAAAATTTAAAATCAAAATAAAATCATTAACAGAACTCATATTAATTTTAGATATAGTTTCGTATTTGTATAATGGCAGTTTTTGGTTTTTTTATTAGATTCCACACATAATATTATAATTTTTAATTTTTTAAAAGCTAAATTAATTAATTATTTATTTATTTTACATATGAAAACTCATATCAGAACAATTTTAACCTAATATACAATTGGCATACCACATCCTAACATTATTATTTGTTGCTACAATGAATTCACGGTTTGGTTGGTATGGAGCATGTATATAATATCATTTCTCACTAGTTAGAGATGATGATGCTGAAACTCTCCACAAGTGTATTCTAGTAAAGCAGGTAGGGCAGGCTGTCCAAATTTAGAGACTGAAAAACTAAAATGTTGCAGGAAGTGAGAAATAATCCCAGATCTGTGGGCTTGTGTAAACCAAGGGAATCTTCAATCATAAGCTGAATCCAGCAGTTTTAACAATGTCTCTGCTTTCTGCATCTCTCTCCATTTCTTTGCTTCTTCCCATTGACTACATGACGCATGCAGGTTTCAGAACATCCAAAGCTCCCCGTCACCATGGTAATTAGCCCTGGAAGAGACAATCTTTAGAACTCTCTCACCAGTTTCAAGATCGTGATGAACTATACAGGCACTAGGAGAAGCACCCAGGGTGGCTTTTTGGGGTTACATGGGGATTTGATGATGCAGGTCCATTATTAATGGCTTATATTTGTACTTCAAATCCTTTTTCCAGGGACCCTAAATGAGCACAAGCAGATAGAACACCAGTTACACACTAAGATAATCAGGCAAGCAATTTGTATTCCATGTGATGATGTTCTTTGCTGGCATTTCCTTGAACAAATCACAAGCTCTGTCCATATCTTCACCTTGGATGTATGCTGATATTTTTGACTGCCATGGGACAGTATCTTTCTCTGCAATGAATGGAAGATGCTTCTCGCAGACACTGTCTTTCCGATGCCTGGGTGCTATGGGATCATGATACTGAAAGATGAGAGGTCCTTTAAAGGCATGGAATTGAACACATTCAGTGCCTCATCCATCTGATGATCAGTAGAAATGGAATCCCAAGCACTCACATCTTTGACAGGCATCTACTCTAACAATTCACAAGCATCAGAGACGCAGCCATGCGACCTGTACATGTTCAACATTGCAGTCTGGACGAAAACATTGCTGGAGAAACCAGATTTTATTGTCTGGCCATGGAGAGCATGTTGAGTTAATAATAAATTTAATTTTTTTTAGAAATTTCAAGAATTTTAATGAATAAATTTAGAGTTATTTAGAATTTATATAAAAATTAATCAAAGATCATCTAACTTACTTTCAACATTAACCGATTGTTTTAAAACTTGGTTATGACAAACTATAAACCATCTAAATATCTAACCTTTAACAATAATTTATATAAATTACCAATAAAAGGTTTCATAAACTCTTTTAGAAAAGATAGATTATTATGACTTCGAGTTCTAATTTTTTTTTTAATTTTTATGTTTATTAGGTGTTTTGTATTGTATAATTTAGTACACAAAAATATAAAAAACATAATATTTTATGTATATAAAAACCTACAAACCCTATAAATAATAAAACATCAATTGTCTACTATATGATAGCACATATATTATTTCAGAATAATTTTAGAAATTCATTCAATCAAGTTCTTACTTGATTTTTCTAAATCTAGAATTGTAATTTCTTATATAAATTACATTATACTTCTTAATTTTTAAAATTTATTTACAATTAAATCTCAACTTGATTAATCATCTCATTTTAATTTCTAACTAAAAGTTTTTATGTGTGTAACCTATTAAGTTCTCTAATAAATTGACTCAAGTATAACTCATAATTCTAAATAAAATAAAATAAAATTTATTTATTTATTACTAATTTAAAAATTGATTCATTTATATTTTAAAAAAATCAAGCATAATATCTAGTAATTTATCATGGTTTCAAATATATTATAAAAGTCACAAATGATTTGATGTAACCTTTCAATAATCAATTTTTAAGTGTAATTATTGTCTTTTCATCAATAATGTTTCAACTTAAATATTATAGCATTGAGTGTGTCTCCTATATCAAATTATATTTGTTCTCAACATTATGATCATTGATTTTTTGAATAAAATTTTAAACTCTTTATAGATCTTATTTCAATTTATGTAAAGTTTTACTATTAATATTATTTAAAAACAAACAAAATATTTTTTTTAGCACATCTAAAATAATAAATACTTTTTTAATTACTCAAATATCTTCATATAGTTCATGTTATACCCAATATTTGTTTGTTACTTACCTTTGATTAGAACAATATATAACATGATCAAATCATAATATTCTCTATATAAAATAATATAATTATCTTAAATCTAAAGATCAAGTGATCTTTCCATATAAAATTATTATACGGATCAGTTTAGTATATATATCATTTAACAAACACTTATACATTAATTTTAAGTATGTTTTATATATTAGCTTATGATAGATAACTAAAATTAATATGTATTAATTTTAATAATTTTAATTAATATTTATTTTTAATAAAATATTTATATTAACTTTATAATTATTTTTTTTTTGTAAAGACACACACCCTAACAAGGCAAACCAAATACATTGGCTACACCAACTCCCATATGCTTTGTGTAAAACAGGGTACGTCTAGTCATCAGCAAGAAAGCCAAGTTCTTGCAGATTAACATATGTAACCATATCCTGGACTGCATCACCTTTAATCATGTGTTTCTTGATAATCTCATTGCATTTCCGCGCTTCAGAGGGCAAGAAGCAGTCGAGTTCATTGACAAAACAATCTCCAATCGTTTAAAACTTTTGTCTCTCGTTCTCCTTTCGCCTGTTTACTGCTCCTCCTCTCTTTCAATCGAGCTGATGGATTTTGTAGGGAGAGAGAACGGACAGGCAACTTGTGAGGCAAGAAATTGTGAACCAAGAGATTCTCGAAGAATAAGGTGAACTGAACATTCATTTAAGATAAACGACAGGAAAAAAGACATCATTAATGGAGAAAATTGGGCCCCTTCAATGGGAAAGTAACAAAATTTTCAACTGTGGTACAGGACTTGAAATCTAAATTTAGGAAGCTGGAAAATGTAAAGACTCGTTGATCTCGAGTGTCGTCTCTGAGAGACTTAATGGGCACTCAAGAAATACAAAAGCTTCACGTTTCTAGCATAACGAGCAAAGATCATGAGGAAACCTTGGAAAATATACAACTCTTTTAAATTATCTGTTCCTCCTGGTCTGCTGCTGGAATGCGGAGATCTTTGAATTTCAGTGAATTATGGAAAGCAAAAGGGCGGAATGGTTTGGTTTCGTGGGCTCCACAAGGCTGCACAACTTCCCATGAAGGCCAAAGAGAATTTTGCTCTAATTAAGAGAGCAAGCTCTCACAAGCCTGAATACTAGAACCCTGTGTTGCCAACACTTCTTGCCCAGAAGGGTTTGAATTGATGCTCATCATGGCACTGCTAAATATAGCTTTCCTGAACCTGTCATCTTCCACCTTCTTCAGAACTTCCTTAAACACCTCGAAGTCCAGACCCTGAGCCACAACCAAGCTCCCAAGAATCTCACCAAAGTTATTTGGTGCTTTGGGTAAATCAATGCCAATATCATCCAACGATGAGCCATAAAGAAGACATCCAGTTCCAATATCTCTAGCTGTGAGGACATTTTTAGTGAGCAAGAATTCAAGAAGCTTTATGACAGGTTCCACACAGGGTGGGCTCTTCTCCAGTGCAAGAGCAATAGCTTCTTTAGCAACCTCAGGGTGAAAACTAGTATCCTTCAACTCCTCCACACATTGAAGTGCTTCATCAAGAATTCGAACACTGAAATATTCTTCCAGCAGAGAAATGGTTTTTCTGCGAAGATCATCAGGATTTACCCTTGTAGTAGGAGCAAGAGGCTTCTGAGGAGAAGGAATCGCTGACACAGCTGGAGCAACAGGCTTAGGAGTTTGACCTGCAGGTTCAGTTCTTGTACCAAAACCAGGTTGGGAAGGAGCACCACTGCCCTGCAATAGCAGACTTGGTTTCCCAGCTAAGACACCACCACTTCCCTGAGGTAGAAGTCTTGCATTAAGTGGTGGTGATTTGTTGATCAGGGAAGTGGGGACATGCCCGCTGACCTGGGTTGGGCCAAAACTATTGCCCCTTGGCATTGCTCTGGATCGAGGAACTTCCCAGTTGTCAGCATCAAGCCCAGGCATTCCAGGCATTTTCATCATCCCAGGCATTCCAGGCATCATACCTCCCGAGCCAGGTCGGCCAATGGGGAAACCACCAGGGCCCACACCCCCAGTAGCATTACGACCATTTCTCATGACTGCAGTTGCACCTGGACGCAATCCGAGATTCTTCTCAGCTTCTGAATGGATTTCAGAGATGGTCTTTGCTTTAACCTGCCAAAGAAAAAGTTCAGTACAGAAGCACTCAGTTTTTAAACAAACATCAAACGAAGTCTATGTAGCATTACCATCCTCTACATGAGTACATGTAGAAATCAGTATCGAGTATGAACTAACCCTGGTGCCCCCACCTCCAAAACAATAAACCAAAGAAGAAAAGTAGGGAGTACATGGAAAATTAACCTCTTCACGTCTAGGGACCCAGCTGTTAGCCCGAAGATCAAGAACATCACGAACCATGAACCTACACCGTGGTGCAAGATGTGGATTTGTTGTCAACTCCTTCAACCTGCTGAAATAAACATCATTAACCCGCCGAGCTTTTGGGTTTTCATCCAGTTGCTTGCCTATGGTGTTGAAAAATTGACATGTTGCCTCAACATTTTCTTCTGCTGGGCAAGTTTTACTGTCATTGCCCAATAATTCCTGCATCACACAAGATACCCACACTCAGCAATCTAATTACTGCAAAGAAAAACAATGAGAAACAAATTGGTTTTAATAAGGACCTGAACAATATGGTGGACAATCTTTTCAGGCACCATCTTCTGCTTCAGAAGTTCCCCAATAAGGCGCATGTTCCCCATAGTTCGCAGCTTAACCAGTCGTTCCTTATCCCTGCGTTCCATTTCTTGTTCAGGAGCAGTCAACTTGCTAATTTCCGCCCTCAGATTGCCAGCACCTTCAAATGCCTCCTGGCAATTGTTCAAGAGAATCCGCTTAAAAGTGATTTCTTTCCCACCGGGCTCATCAGATGGGAATGGAGGAAGCCTCTCATTAAGGTCAGAGCATAAAAGAGCATACATGGGACAGAATGTGGGCTCCAGCACTGCCTTGTCAAATATTAGTGAGATAACACCCTGAAATACAAAAAGCTCCAGTTCTATTATCGACTATAAAATTAAAAAGTGCTGAAAATCCAAAGTGCTTAAGAGATGTATAATGGGAACCTTTAAAATATCAGGGGTCGTAATTCCAGAGTCAATCAGTTGCCCCTTGAGAACATCAAACTTCTCTGGTGTCAATTTGTTTAATATACTGCACCGAAAATACAGCACTAGTTACAACATAAATCACTACAAGAAGCTGTTGCATTAACCACATTCAAAAATTGTTTCCACGGTCAAAGCCTCTAAAAATCCAGGTCTTTTTCTTGGGGGAATGTTAAGAGTAACAGATCAACTAAATGACCACATACCCTTTCACTGTCTTCAAGACGCGTTCCTCCTCAGAGAGATTGCCTCTTCGAACCGACCATGGCACTTCAGCCTTGATCAGAGCAGGAGCAGGCCCTACCTGGTTTGAACAAGATGTTAACCATTGTTTCAAAACAAATATTGAAATAATGCTAAACATGCATTAAAATAACAATGAACATCATTTCTTTATCACACAGGCAGTGTTAATACCTTTTGCATTATTACAAACAGGCAAACTATGAATTTCAGAATGATCTAGCTAAAAAGTTACCCGTTGGTTAGCAGTGATTTGAGCACTTGCAAACTGGGAATTTAGCTGGTCTTGCCGGTTGTAAAACTCCTTATTTTCTCGAATTGCTTCCCGAGATCTGTCCTCTTCAAATGCTGCTGACCTACCACGCCAATCACGGTTGTCTGGCTCAGAGTAACGACCCTGAGATTGAGGTTGGAGCTACACAAAGTTGAAAAATAGATTAGTAAAGATATAATTTTTCAGTATCTATAAACATAAACATGAAAAGAAAAGACTTGTCAGGCACATGCACCGAAATGAAGAAGAAAAGAGAAAAGGATAGAAAATCACAAAAGCCACAGCTTGACAGCAACACCTAATTTTGACATTTATACTAACAGTATAAAGAGAACATGAAGAAAAGGCATAATCTCAAAACTTACACTGCCATCTGCATGACTCCAAGTTTGATCCTCTCCAACAAACTCGGACTCAATTTCTTGTCTGATCTTCAGAATATCCTCTGGAACATTTTCAACCTATAAAAAAGGAGTGGCCACGTAAAGTTGAGATGTAAACCAATTTGCGTTTATTAAATAGGTTCAATGAAGAAGTACTAAAGCAGTTGCTCCCCATTATATACATCAACAAATGCAACAGAAAAAGAAGAAAAGAAGAAAAAATATCCATATTCCAGCCTCAGAACTAGAAAACAATCTTCCACACAATTACCTCTTTAAGTTGCAACAGTTGGTCTCGCGTGTAGCGAATGCGCTCGTGGTCTTCAAACCGCAATTCACCAGTCTACTCCAAAATAGCAATCAATCAGCAAAATCAAAGCATGTTTCATATAGCCTTCAATGGAAATAATTAGAAAACATGTCCAAAAAGGAAGCCAATTCATTGGAATTAAATGCATAAAAATAAAAACCCCAAGGACTAATCAACAAACTAAACTATCTACCAACCCTATCACAAATCCTATATCAGAAAAAACAGATACCAGGAAACCAACATGCCAATTACATGCAGTCTGTATGACGACTAAAAAACAGGGAAGGGGAAAGAAACTAAACTAAGGAAAAAAAGGGAAATCAAATTTATTTCGTTTGGATCGAGAGAGGTGAGAGTAATTAGGTTTTCTTTGTGTATTGATGGAAAAGAAAGGGAAAATTTTGTTTAGAGGATACAATGAGCAAAATCCAGTCAATTTTTTCATTTCCTCCCATCTAAGGTGGAAAACTTTTGTGTCAAAAAGGAAAGTCAATGCTTCCCTTCCTTTCTTTTCCTTCTAAAGAGGAGGAAAGTGGTTTAATTTCCTCTGTATTACTCTTTTCCATTCCTTTCCCTAAAATCATTTACACTGATAAAGAATAGACTAAAAACAGACGAACACAACCATATTGCATCCTCTAAGGGGTGTTTTCATGTAATGTAGGTTCTTTATGGGCATCACTAAACTCCTTGAAAACCCACCTAAATCCCACATAAACATTGCTGTGTGTCCATATTTACAGCAGTTAACACAAAAACTGAAGTGCCCCACCAAGAATTTGGACAGTCTAATCACATTCTCACTTACAATTTTCACATTACTACAAAGGTTACTTCTTTTTAACAAAACAATGGCAATAAAAACTTGTTAGAAAAAAAAATCAAACTTTTAACGTAATTACACAGAAAAAATCACAAAAAAAACTGTCAAAAACAATGAAAGGATTGAGTCTTTTCAAAAACCCGGATCTGAGAACCTGAAACACGAAAGATAGATTGAGTCTTTTTTGGTACCTTGAAAGAAGGGAAAGATTGAGAAGCATCAGAAAGCGAAGCAGGAGCAGACTCAAAGCGAGAGGCGGAAAATCTGGTGCCACGGGGACCACCACCGCTACGTCCTCCTGGTCTCAAGCTTATCACCGTTGTCTGATCTGCCTGCATAACTTAAACCGCAATTGTTTAGAGAGATAGGGTTTTGAAATGAGGGATTTTATTCTAATCAATTTAGGGGTAAGGAGAAGAGGGATTGTGGTTTTCCCTCCCTGTCTGCAAGAGAGAGAAGAGGAGGCTGGAGTTCTGAGAAAAAACCCTTTTTATGGTGCTCCTCCTTGCTGTTACTTCTTTTTGTATTTTATTTAAAAATAAAAAATAAAATTGGTGCTCTTGACGTTTTATTCTTTATTCTTTTATTTTAAATTTTTGATGATTTTTTTATTTTTATTTTTTATAAAAAAAAAA
>SRLM01000327.1:202049-261229 GCA_015708895.1 Populus ilicifolia | reverse complement strand
TTGACTTTTTTCTTTGAAATCCCTTTCATGTTCCATTGATGCAATAACCAAAAGTTTATTTCTCTTCAAGTTTCGCTGAAACATGAATCTTATTATCTAGATTAATCATCCAAGTGTCACGAGCAAAATTATTAAATCAGGTCGTTGGAAATATTATCCTATATTAATATAACTTAATAAAAAATGATTTTATTTTAATATTTTTTAAAAATAAAATAATATCATTTCATAAAATTAAATTTTCATCTAGATTATTCAGGTCAATTTTTATATAATTTAGTATGTATTTTAGCAACATAATACAGAATGCTTCAAAAGTATTTTTTTAACAAAATTGCATGTATTTTTTATAATTTTTTTTATTTTTCATTTTACTACATTAAAAATATCTAAAAAATATCAATAAATAATATTAAAAAAAAACATAAATTAAACTACATTACCCAACACTCAATCTAATTTAAGAATAACTGATGTAAAATATTTTTAAAATATATTAAAATAAAATTTTATTTTTAATATAAACGTATCAATACTCTCTCTCTCTCTCTCTATATATATATATATATATATAGAACACTCTTTTAAAAAACAATTAAAAAAAAACAATTTCAAACCCGCTCTTCATCCACCAAAGCAAGCTAGAATGTCAAGAGGTAGTGTTCGGACCGCTCAAAGCCCCCTGTGCCAAAACATTCAAGACAGAGAAAGACCACGTGGGACACTAACTTCACTCCCGCAGAGAATCCAAGTTCCAGTTCCAATTTCCACCTCCAGTTCACGTTCCATGAGGACACAAACATAAGCCTGTCTCACTCTCTCTCGAAACTCTCACCAACTCCCAAAATCCGCTAAGCAAGCATTAACACATGGCTTCCTTAACTCTCTCTGCAACTTTCCATTCTTTATCTTTACGAGGTGCGAACATCCAGTCCAATAAAACAACCCCAACAATGGCTTCCTTTGTCTCGGCCATCAAGTCCTCACCTGTGTCATCTAAATCTGCTTTTTTGCAACATGGGTTCTCTCTACAATCTCCAAATCTTCCTGGCTTTGCCTCTAAAGCTCCTTCCCTTGGTGTTTTTGCTAGAGCTACCACTGAGAAGTCTGTCATGATTTCACTGTGAAAGCTGTAGCTCTTTTTAGAAAGTTCATGGGCTGCAACAACTGATTCAGTTGTTTACCTCGTGGTGTTTATGAGTTCTGAAAAATAGCTTCTTCTTTTTTTTCATGCGAAGAAAAATTGGACTTTGTTGTGTGTATGAGTGTGTGTTGCCTGCAGTTGTTAGGTGTGTGTTGCCTGCAGTTGTTAGGTCAAATGGTTAGAGTGAAAGATGAATATTTGCCGCGTAATCATCAATAAAATATGAACTTTGAGATTAAGTGTTATGTATGAAACAGGCCAAATTGTTATTATATGCTGCATGCAATGGTGAAAGTTTTGAACTTGACATATTTTTGGACTGCCTGTATTGGCAGACAGTGTCTAAGAATCAAAGGTCACTTATATTAAGTTGATTGTTTTCTTCTTTATAGGTTTCTGCCCCGTGGAATATAGTGTTTGTGCCTGTAAGATTTGAAGTTTTTGATTCATAATTGCCTATGAAATGTAAAGCGAGGAATGACTTCTTCCATTTACTCCACGCAGGATATTGATGGGGAGGGTGTTCCTCTAAGCAAATTTAAGGGGAAGTTCTCTTGATTGTTAATGTTGCTTCGAAATGGTACCCTCTCCTTTAACAATGTTTTCTTTAGTGATCTGGTTTGTTAGCGTTTGGTTACTGTGCGAAGATGAGGACATAAGAGAAACTCTTTGTACTCCATGAGACAAATTTATTTTATGTTATCTTTCTTCAATCTCACACGTTCTATGTATCTTTCTCTTCTATCCTATGACACTAACCAAATTAATGTAGTTTAAGTAGCTTTCTGATTATATTAATTCAGTTCGTGTTTTATATATGATGTCTATGTTTGTAAAACGGACCAGATTTTTCATTTAACTGAACTTTGTGCTGAAACATGAGATCTTAATGGAAGTGCTTGCTCTGACTCACAGTGGTTTTGCATCAACAAATTATTCAGAACTCACACGCCTATATGAGAAGTACAAGACTGAAGGTAAGCTAATATTTTTCAAGGAAAACATTTGGTTTTTTTTTGGCATTTTGGTACCTGCACCCTGATTGTTGTGGAAAGAATTTCTGTTTTAGTAAGCTTAAGAATACCTTTGCTATGAGGTTGTCATTTGAATTGGTGTTGATCTTTCTCTCGATTTGATATCTCCTTGCATGCTCCTGGCTCTCAAAGCCTTTACACATGTAAACATGCGGCCCGATTTGTGCTAGGGAGTGATAGAATTCTGGTATTTGAGTACTATTAGAGTAGGGATTTGTCTGTCTCGTACGTGTTATGTACATATAATTTCTGCTACCCCTTTTTAACGAGCAATCTAATGTCTTGTCATGCATCTAAAGCTCTTCTGACTTTGTATTCGCCTGGTGTCCTTCAACCAGAGGACATTGAAAATTTGCAAGATCAGGCCGGCTCCTGGCTTTGTTAAGATTGTAACAGTAACAATATCATCAGATCAATAAACTATTCATGGACACATATCTATAGGGAATAGGGATATTCCCATATCTGCACCATTGTGTAGCCTCTACGTATCATTTCTTTAATCGATTTAAAAAATTTAAATCTCAGTGAAAATATTTCTTTTTCTTTGAATCGACGAAGCAAACATGGATTATATTACTTGCATTGCAGGATTTGAAATTCTGGCTTTTCCTTGCAATCAGTTTGGTGGACAAGAAACTGGATGTGCCAGGTACAAAGCAGAATTTCCAATAGTCGATAAGGTATGCAGAATTATTTTTCTCCTGTCACTAAAATGTCTCTTTGAAAAAGAACAATTAATTACTCAAGGTGTTGCACAACAGGTTGGTATGAATGGACCAAGTACAGCTCCGGTTTATCAGTTTCTGAAATCAAGTGCTGGAGGATTTTCAGGTGGCCTGATCAAGTGGAACTTGGTGAAGTTCTTGGTGGACAAAAATGGCAAGGTTGTAGAATGATATCCACTGCCAACATCACCTTTTCAAATCGAGATACATTTCCTCTTCTACTTAGAATTCTTCTAATTGACATGATTGATAGGAAGTGGTAGCAACTAACATCTGTTCTATAAAACATGCTGTCTGCCTAAAAAAAATATTGTCTTCACAATTCAAGTATCAATCGGTTTTCTTAATTTTTCTTCTCCTCTTTTGCTGTTCCAGAAGGACATTCAGAAGCTCATCTTGGAATGAATGTTTGTGATCACTGTTAAAGGAAGAAAAACAAATCAATACACGTAAATTTGTGCTCCAGTCATCACAGTTTTTCCACGAGTGTTTTCTGCAACAGGAATCTGAGAAAACTATGTTTAAATTGCCAGAAATTTTAGCGTTCGGCTATGATGAAGATATTGAAGATGTATTATCAAAAGGTTCCTATTACAATTCTGCCACTCATGCAAGCATTAAGTGTAGGGGTGTGTGTGTGTGTGTGTACAAGAAGTGCAAATCTGTTATAGTAAATATAGTTGATATTGTGCCTAGGAGAGATATAACTGTCGTGATTGATTCTTACAATCAATTGAGCATTTCATGTTTGGATATTGGCTGGCATTGTGGGATCTTTTTGTTGCAGGATTTTCCCCACTATCTCTGATACACCCCCGCAAGATAGGGCTGCTGTCAGCAAGACCAATCTTAAACCGCAACTGTTCTGTGCGATGCTTAGAAAGAGGCTTGGTGAGAAGATCCGCAAGCTAATCTTGAGTGTGAACATGATGGACTTCCAGCATGCCCTTTTGAACCATATCATGGACAAAATGCAGGTCAATTTGAAGGTGTTTCATGCGAGAATGTTCCCCTGGATTAAGACTAAGTTCAGTAGCACCCAAGTTGTCACGGAGTAATGTTGGTGGCGAACAGATAGGGAGGCCGAGTTCCTGACATAGTGACAATAACCAAATTGTTTCAGATCCTGCTCTGGAAAGGGCCCTATACTCTGCCTCCGTTGATGATCTGGCAGTAGCCCTTTGTTTATGTGAATTCCAAAGATGAGATTTGGGCCTAGGAAGCAAATGCAGGTAGAAACAAAGTAAAAAAAACGTGTTTTTTCTTGTTTGTTCTATAGGTTAGATAAAAAAAACATAACTATACCTTACCACATTTTTATCTCAAACACATATTAAGAATATGAATATATTTGTTTAATGTGTTGTGATTCAAAAACATAAAATTTATGTTTTTTTGTGAGGTGAGCCATGAAATTTATATTTTTTGTGACTCAATTTTGGTCAATAATTTCTGTTTTTGCAGCAGTCTATGCGCGTTAAAGATTTCAGCGTCGTCTGTAAAAATGGATTCTGGTGATGATTGCTGGGTCAGCAGCGACATAGTTTTTGTCAATGATTTCTAGTTTCTATAATAGTCTGTGGGTGTTAAAGATTTCAGTGTCTGTCGTAAAAATGGGTTCCAGTTATGATTCCTAGATCAACAATAACTAAATTTTGCTCAATGATTTTTGATTCTGCAGTAATCTATGTGTGCTGAAGATTTCAACATTAATCATAGAACTGAATTCCTGTGACGATTTCATAGTCAGCAAGACACATCGCGTGATGCACTTTACATCAACACATTCTAAGACTAATGAGCATTTTATATTTGTTGCGAGAATAAGTGTTTTTTTTTTTAATATTGCCCCTCAAACTTGATTTTAAGTTAACTTGACTAAAATTGTTACCAAATAATATAATTAAAAGGTATAAGTAAGGAGATATTAGTTTTAGAAGTAATTTAATTTTTTTATTATGCATAAAAAATAAAAATACTCCCTGAACAACCATGGTAGACTAATGCTCTTGTGAAATGATAAAAATACCCTTTAATAGCAAGGCATTTAGTTTGTTTTAGCAGGGACAAATTGGAAAGAACACATTGTTGACCATCCATATTGTTTTTCCCACGTTTTGGCTTTAGTTATAATAATATAATTTCTAACTTAATTGACAAAGTTTATAGCTTTGAGACACCATCACATACACACATATAAAAATATATATATATATATAGAAAAAATAACGTGGCATTTTTATAGTGGCTCTTTATAATTGTAGACCCACAAACTTTTCTCAAAGACAATCATTTTCCATCTACTTTCATTTCATACCAAGAAAAAGGCCATATCCCCTTGCCCTAAGAATCCACAGCTTCCGCTCGCAATTCAAGCTATGGTAACCAAATTTCTCCTCTGATTTTCATTATTTACTGAATCCCCAGTTCGATTCTATTTCAAATCTCTAATTTTCTCTTGATCTCATTTTCTATTTTTAAATCAGGGTTTCGAAATAACGAATGAGATTTAAGTTTTTGTTTGATTGAATTGTAAATTATTGAACTTTTTAGTTTCTTAAGAAATGGGCTTTTGTTAATTTTGGTTAAGTTTCATCCTTTGCTTCTTCTTCTTTTTCGGGTGTTTTTGACTGGTTATGTTTTCGATGTGTAGGCAAATAGGCACACTATAGTTTTGATGCAGACCTCTCAAAATAGAGCTACCAGAACTTTCATGGATTATGACTCCATAAGTCAAGCTATGGATGGTACGTGGGTTATGTCCTGCTGCTGTGTTATTATAGAGTTTTTTGTTGATTATGATTGGCTCTGTGAGATTTTATTTTTATTTTAAAGATTGAAGTAGATATAGTAGCTTGTTAGGCTTAAAGGGTTTTTGTGTTTATGGTTTTTTTATGCCCTCAGTCAAGAAGGGTGTTTCCTCCTCTCATGTTTTTTGCTTTTAACATAGTACCTGTGTCAGTCAATATAGAGTGCAGAAGTAATGGAATTGGTGTAATTGATTGTGGGTTTATGGTTGTGCTGTGCACTTTGCAGCTTAAGGAGCTTTTTCAACTTCATTCAGCCATCTTAGTTTCAGTAGTTACATGAATATTGTTATCTCTTAGGGTTATTGATTCTCCTTCCCTCGTCTACTTTTGATACAGGGTATACTCTGTTCATTTACTTTTACTCCCTTTAGTTTTTTAGCAGGAAATGAAGATACTGGTGTTTTGTACACTGTGTTTGGAATTTGATTGATTCTGTTCTGATCACGTGACATCTTAATGTTATTTGGTAGTCCAGCTTTTCACTTTATCCTAAAGGTTGTCTGTGCTTGTATAATGGCTGAGGTGACTCTTATGAAATAGGCTGTCAAATTATAAAATGAACCCATCACAAGCTTTTTAACCATTTGCTTAGCGCTTAGATTTATTTTTCAATGAATGTACTGTTGTTAAAATCTCCTTGCTCATTGAGGTTGTTTGTCGTGAGCATTTGTAGGTATTTGTGCACTATACGAAAGGAAGCTCAAGGACCTAAATCCAGCCAACAGAAACATCACTTATGATATTGGAGATCTCTACAATTTCATTGATGGCCTTGCAGACATGAGCGCATTGGTGTATTTCTCTCTCCTTCCCTCCACTCACACGCACATCCAAAGACTTTGAAGCTGGCTATTGAATACCTTTAGACGTCCATGTGAGCTATCATGCTCGGGTAGCTAAGAGTATTGCGTTTTGACTCTCAAAATTATTTTTACTGGGAGGTGAAAATATTTTAATGTGCATTTACATATCCTTGAACCTCTCTGGTGAAGAGAATATATTCCCACCATCACATTCAATGTCAATCTTCCCAGATAGTTGTGTTGAGTGCCAAGAGAATTTTCTTCAATTAAACACCTTTAGCGAATGGTCCACAAAACTTAGATTTCATCCTGTTTGTGAATGAGAGTTTCCTATTGGAAAAACTAAGGTACCTCGGGCCATTTGGGCTATGCTTGAAGGGAAAATAAGGCAATTATTACTGAGCTGGGTCATTCTGCTGTCTCTTTATATTTATCAAGCCAGCTACATTCCAACTCCAATATCCATATCCAGGGCAGAAGCATGGAAATTATCTTGATTTTTTGAATGAGATGTATCTTTATGTAATTAGCACAAAGACTTGCATGGATTTTTTATGATTGCTTTTGCGGGATAGCTGATGTCCTGTTTATTTATTTCTGTCTTGCAGTTACGAGCACTCAATTCAGGCCTACCTTCCAAATGACAGACAGTGGATCAAACAGCGGCTGCTTCAACATCTCAAGAGATTGGCACACTAAAATGATAACTAGTATTCGAGTTTTCTGCGGGTTGAATCCAATAGAAATGAGAAATATATTAAAGTGCGATTTAGTGTATTGCGTAGGCTTTGTTCTAAATCCCATGTTGTTTGATTTGGAAATTTCATAGCTTCTCTGTTCATCTCACTAACTTTCCAACATGCATGTATAATCATTACATTGAAGCTCTGCTCAGGTTGCTGATGAAAGGCCACTTTTGTTGTTTGGCCAGTGTATTTTTATGTCAAGATCTTTTACGACATTTGGTAAAACTTCAAATTTGTCTCTTGCCCCAATAATTAATTTTGAGAAATTGTCATATCAACTTCTCAAAATCCACTATAAATTAATTTCTTGTTTGTTCAAAATTTTATGTGATGAATGAACGAGGCATGGTTGGATGCCAACTTTTTTTTATAATATCAATAAATATTAATATTGTTGCTGCTGCTCTGCTTTTATTGTTTACCAGTACTCTTAACATTAAAAATACATTTTGAGTTCTTTAAGTCAAAGATTTATTTATTGTTCACGGGTACTGTGTTTTTATTGTTCACTGGTAATCAAAGTATTACAAAAATAAAATTATATTTCAACTTTGTTTTTCATAAAATAATAAGAATTATAGGCGATAAATATTTTATGAGTTTTTTAAATCAAAGGTTTATAATTTTTTTATTATTAGTATTTTCAGTATATATATTTTTGAAGTTTATATTTTTAAAATATTATTATATTGTTTTTTTATAAAATTATTGATTTAATTATTAGAGAATCCTTGTACTTATCAATGAGATCTTTTATAGGTATTAATTATCGGCTAACTGGCTTATCAAGTATCATCTGCTATAATTATCCATTACTTAACTTGTTAGATACCACCTGCTATCGGTTATTATATATCTTGATTATAAATAATAAGTCAAATTACTTAAATTAATAAATTGATTATAAATAATAAGTTGAATTACTTAAATTAATAAACCAGTTAATTATTTACATTAATTAAGACTTGTTGATTTTATTTTTATTTAAAAAACAATGTTGTTTCACTTTTTTTATAAAATAAAAAATAAATTGACTTGAGTTAACATGGGTCAATCCTTCTAATTCATAACTCAAGACTTGTTCCTGGAACTTTCAAACCAATCAAATTTAAAGATTATGAGTTGATTTTCAAATCAAATTTAAAAACTATGAAAGTAACAAAAAAAATAAAGAGAAGTAGATGTACATAGAGAGGAAAAAGTTTTTATTTTTATTATTATTATTATTTCCTTTTTTATTTTTAAAATTTTAATTTAGATATTTCCAATACTTCAAAATTAAAATAAAACTATTTATAGTTGGAATCAAAATTAGAAAAGAATTGCTTTAAATTCATGCTAATTTACATTTGAGATAATTTGAAATTAACATTCATGCCAAAGCTAAAAGCTGTAAGCATAATAATAAAATTCTTAAAATGAATAGCATTATTCAAATCTATGTTTAAAATTTAAGTGATATAACAACTCAACCCAACTTGTGATTGGATAACCTAATTAAACCTGAGTAAAACGGTCTATCTTTAAGGATTTTTTTTTTTAAGTTTTTGTCAAAAATAAAAAGATAATACTTTGAGATTGATTCGGTGACCTAAAAATTCAGTGACCCGGGCCTCTAGTTAAGTTATATTTCGGGTCAAATTTAACAATTATGCTCAAATCAGTTAATCTTCTTTTTTGATGGGCTAGATCTGGGCCCATTTACTAGTATCCATCTTTTAATGAAAAAAGAGCCCAAAAAAGTCACCCGCCTCCTTTCTCTATCGAGATTGATTGTTTTACTAGATTGAATTAACAGCTATAACATCACCAAGAAGACGAAGACGAAACTGAGAACTCCCATTACCAGCCCCAAATCACCCTCCACAAAACCCCTACTCGCTCACTGATTCAACTCGATCAACTCAGCTCTACTCGGTTCGCTCTTCTCACTCACCCCCTCTCTTTCAATTTGTCCTCGACATCAGTTTTCTTTCGTTCTTGCTGCACTTTTGTAACTGCAAGTTAGAAAATTGATGTCAATGACTTGGTTCAGTAATTTGAAAGAAGCCCTAATTTCGAATTGGTTGACTGATTAGGTTTAGTATGGCTAGAAGTTTGGCGATCTTAGAATTTGTTATTTGGATAATTAGGTTTGGTTTGATTGGTATGCAAACTTGGTGGTTTTGGAACTGAATTGTGGTGCTCTATTGTATGCTGACTTCATTTTTTTTATTGATTTATTAATTAACGGATTTGAGCTTGGATACTTTTTTTTTTTGCGAGTTTTGACTGAACTTTGAACTTTGAAATTGTTTTAATGTCAGAATCTAATGCAAAGATGAGTTCTTTCTCCATCACGAGAAAAAAGACTCCATTCCAGAAGCATAGAGAGGAAGAAGAGGCGAGGAAAAAGGTGTGTGATGTGTGTGTGTTTGCTGTCATTGCCTGAGTTTTGAGCTCATGCGGTTTCTATTGGTTGAAGAAATTTGGTAGTTTTGTTTATGGGCTGATTTTGTGATTTTTTTGGTGAAGAGAGCGGAGGATGAAACAGCTCGTTTGTATGCGGAGTTTGTGGAGTCGTTTCAAGGGGATAATGCACCCGGATCAAAGACTTTTGTTCGAGGTGGAACAATCAATCCCAATGAGAAATTGAAGATTGATTCTAAAGGTTAGCTGGGAATTTTGATTGCTCATTAATGTTAATGCACGAGTCTCTTTCTCCCGTTGTTTTTCTTTATTCTTAACTGTTTCACACTATGGATAAATAAATAGTTTTATATTGTTACCGGACACATTAATAAAAGTATGGGCCTTTTTTATCATTCGCGGATGGCAGGTGAAAAGTCGAAAGATGGGGTATCTGTTCCAAAGAAGGGAAGTAGGTAAATTAATGCTTTTGATTGATTAACCATGTTCCCATTCTCTTTTGGTAAGGCATCACCAGAATGAGAGAATTGTGTGGTGATAAAATCCTCAAGTGTAGTTTTGGATTTGTTAGTTTTGTACATTGAAGAAAATAGGAAAAAAAAGTTTATTTGTGTGCTTTTCATACTTGATGGCATTAAAAATCGAAATTGATAATCATTTGAACCAATTATAAGCGAGCATAGATTTTGTGTCGATCCCTAATTTATGCTTTTTCAACACAGCAAATTTTCAATCTCTTAGAATAGCAACCTTTGATTGATTTTTTCAAAAGTGTGATATTCTAAGATGTATTCTTTAAAGGAATAATACTGACTGATAATAACCATTAACCATGTTGTTTTTATTTGTTGACTGCCAAATTTTTAAAATTTTTGGATTTGAAGGGCTAAAAAGAGACTGCAAAGTCAAATAACTAATACATTTTAATAGTTCAAGGCACTTAAAAAATTTGAAAATAGAGAACACGAGAATACATCATGAGGTTCATCCTTAAAGGGGATGTGGATAGCACTTGTTAGATTATGGATGCAACAGCAAAATAAACAGTTGTCTTCGTGACATAGAAGTTTATCTGCAATATTACTTCTGCAGGTATGTTCCATCTTTCATCCCACCTCCTATGGCATCCAAGGGAAAAGAACTTGAGAAGAAGGTTAGCATTTTGATAGAAGGCATCTATATCTGTTGGTTCTTAAGCCTCTTCCTGTGACAGTCAATTTCATGTGTACTCATATTTTTGCAGAGGGAGGAGGAGAGACCAAAGGAGAAGGAAAAGGGAAAGACTCGAAACATAGATCATTTTATGGAGGAGCTGAAGCATGAACATGAGATGAGGGAGAGGCGAAATCAAGAACGGGAACATTGGCGTGAAGGGCGCCATAATGAAAGTTCTGCTGTAAGTCCCTAGTGCAAATGTGTACACACTATATACTCACACTTTGCATAGTTTACCACTCTTGAACATAAATGGATCTTTAACTAAGGTTTTCCTTTTCTTTTCCTTTTCCCCAGCCATCTAGTCGTTTTGATGAACTACCTGATGACTTGGATCCAAGTGGAAAGCTGCCTGGATCATTTGATGATGTTGATCCACAAACCACAAATCTTTATGTTGGGAATCTTTCACCACAGGTCAGATTGTTGCTTTGAATTGTTATTTCTTTTTTGCATCTCTACATGTTAATTCTCTGTTATTTATACAGCCAAGGACATTTTAATTCTTGCTTTTATGTCTAGGTCGATGAGAATTTTCTTCTGCGAACTTTTGGAAGATTTGGGCCCATAGCTAGTGTGAAGATAATGTGGCCCAGGACAGAAGAAGAGCGGAGACGGCAAAGAAACTGTGGATTTGTAGCATTTATGAATAGAGCTGATGGGCAGGCTGCAAAGGATGAAATGCAAGGTTCGATCATTTACTCTTATTAACCCATGTTTTTCGGGTATTTACTTTGTGCCAAAGTATCTCCTGATATGACGAGCACTGCACATCTTTCATGATCATTGTGTATCAATATCACTAATTTGTGGTTTATTTTAGCTGGATACCATTTTATTTGAGCTACTATTCAAATATTCATTATATGGAGCAGAACACTAAAGTGATTGAACTAATTTATTTCATGTCGTAGGAGTTATTGTGTATGAATATGAATTGAAAATTGGGTGGGGAAAATCTGTGGCTCTTCCATCACAGGCATTACCTGCTCCACCACCTGGACAAATGGCTATTAGGAGTAAAGAGGTATGTTATAGTTTCTAACAGGTTGATCTATATGCATACTGCTTTTTCCTTTTGTGAACCAGTAATTGATGTATGGTACATTGATGCACATACTAATCTGATGCCACGAGACTAATTTCCTTTGAACAAAATAAATGTGTTTTCATTTAACATTCTTAGCATAAATGGGCAGCTTAAGGCAGGTTGCTTTCTTTCTTCATATGGAATGTTTCTAAAATGTTCTAATTGTGTTTGATAGGGTGCCACTGTGATTCTCTCTGGTCCATCAGGTCCACCAGTCACCTCTGTCCCAAATCAGAACTCTGAACTGGTAAGTTCACTAACTACTGCTTGCTTTATTCTAGCAAGAATGTTTTGCAGCTATGATACTCATGAAAATGAACTGTCATGTGGTAACATGACTGGAACATCGTTATGTTATGTTTTATTGATAAATGAATTCCTTTTGGAATGATGAGGTTTTTTCTTTTCTTGGATGGCCATCTGATCCTGGTGTAGAGCGTTTTCTGTCTTGAGGTTATGTTTGTCAAGCATCAACAGTTCAGAACAGTTATTTTTGTTGTCCCTTTGAAATATATTTTTGATTACTTGTTAAAAGAAATTATTTTTGGTTCATATTTTAACTGAGCCCATGATAGCTAAATTCTGAGTTATAGTTCCCATGGTCCATTCACGAATTTAATGGTTGGATTCATTGGTCAGAGATGATATAATGAAGTTTTAGCATGTTATTCCAAGCACAAGTTAGTGACTTAATTTGGTGTCTAGGTTCTTACTCCAAATGTTCCTGATATAATGGTTTCTCCACCTGAGGATGATCACCTCCACCATGTGATTGATACAATGGCTCTATATGTTCTTGATGGAGGATGTGCTTTTGAACAAGCTATCATGCAGAGGGGTCGTGGGAATCCTCTTTTCAACTTCTTGTTTGAGCTTGGATCAAAAGAACATACATATTATGTTTGGAGGCTCTATTCTTTTGCTCAGGTATCTCTTCTATTATGCATGGATCACATGACTCAGATGTATTTGTATTTCTTTTATAGAAATTTTGGACATTCTTAGAAAAATGACCTTTACTGTATGAGGCTAAGAGTGCTAGATTTTATGGCATCTGCCATTTCTCTGGTGCCCTTCAACATCCATTGGACCTTGGTTTGATAACTAGAAACAGGTCTCCCAGTGCCATAAACATCCCCTCCCTCCAAATAGGATTTAATCCAAGATCTCATTTTTGATACTATGCTTAAACTATTGAGGTTTTTCTTCTCAGGGGCCCCAATCATCTTTCTTGATTTCTTTTACTTATGTTATTTCATGCAAAATTTCTTACAAAGCAATCTCTTTTGCAAAGAGAAACTATCATTTCATTTACTCACCTGTATGCAGATTTGAGAATGATCAATTATGCTTGGCCTGCAGGGTGATACTCTTCAAAGGTGGCGAACAGAGCCTTTTATCATGATAACTGGTAGCGGAAGGTTATTACTATTTCAATGGCTATTCGTGCTAGCCTTTTCTGAAGGACTCGTGTAAAATTTTGAATATGTTGATATGTTGTACTGGAGAATAACATAGCATTATCCTTTTTTTAGATGGGTGCCACCACCTCTGCCCACAGCAAAGAGCCCAGAGCATGAAAAGGAGTCTGGTAGTACATATGCTGCTGGAAGAAGCAGGGTATGTTTACTTTTTTGTGGTAGGAATAGCTTTTGTAAGTTGTATAATTGCAGAGTTAATTTAACTTATTGAATTTTTTCAGCGAGTTGACTCTGAAAGAACACTGACTGATCCACAAAGGGATGAGTTTGAGGATATGTTGCGTGCATTAACATTGGAAAGAAGTCAGATAAAGGATGCTATGGGTTTTTCCTTGGATAATGCTGATGCTGCAGGAGAGGTACAGCCTTATAATTGTGCATTTTGCTTTCATTATCTTTTTTCATACATTGTTTGATGGTTGAGTGCACCATTTTCTGCTGTTCTCCATCGAAGTCACAAAAAGCACTTAATGTGATCCAGTTTTTTTATGTTCTCTTTGTCCTTAGTCTACAAATTGTTTCAACTAGACCTGCAAATGAGATGTCGAGACCCATCATATAAGTAAATAAATAATGGAAGCATTGGTGCTATTTATCTTGATGATTGTTATTGTACTTAATTTCTTTGTTTTGCCCTGCAGGTAGTTGAAGTTCTGACAGAATCTTTGACACTTAAAGAAACTCCCATTCCAACAAAAGTTGCAAGACTCATGCTTGTCTCTGACATCCTTCATAATAGTAGTGCTCCTGTAAAAAATGCATCTGCATATCGTACTAAGTTCGAAGCTGCTCTACCTGACATAATGGAAAGCTTCAATGACTTGTATCGTAGTATAACTGGAAGGATTACTGCTGAGGCCCTTAAGGTGAGCTGTAATACTGATTTTTTTTTTGCAGTTCCAATTTTGTTATCTTTTCTGTGCTTTAAATATGAGCTCATATGGCTTTCAACAGGAACGGGTTCTGAAAGTGTTGCAAGTATGGTCGGATTGGTTTCTGTTTTCAGATGCATATGTGAATGGACTACGGGCTACTTTTCTTCGTTCTAGTAACTCTGGTGTGGTCCCTTTTCATTCTATATGTGGTGATGCACCTGAAATAGAGAAAAAGAGTAGCTCAGAAGACACAGTTGAAGGGGGAAAGATAAATCAAGATGCTGCATTAGCAATGGGCAAAGGAGCAGCTGTGAAGGAGCTAATGAATCTTCCTCTTGCTGAGTTGGAAAGACGTTGCAGACATAATGGATTGTCACTTGTTGGTGGTAGAGAAATGATGGTGGCACGATTGCTGAGCCTGGAAGAGGCAGAAAAACAAAGGGGATATGAATTAGATGATGACTTGAAAATTTCTCAGAGCAATTCAAGTTCCAGTAGATATTCAAGTGTTCACAGAGAAATGAATGTTGAACCAGAGCCAGTGGGATCAACAGGGTGGAATGTTCATGGGGAGGATGGGATGCCATCTCAGAACAAAGGGTCTGTATCTTTGGCTTCAACCCTCCTGATTAAGCAACCTGAATTAAAAGCCTTTGCTAAGAAAGAGAAAAACGATCCTGTTCTGCCAGCATCTAAATGGGCTAGAGATGATGATGAAAGTGACGATGAACAAAAGAGAAGTGCTAGGGATCTGGGGTTGAGCTACTCATCTTCTGGAAGTGAAAATGCTGGTGATGATCAAGGTAAGGTAGATGAAATGGAATTCGCTACTGATGCAAACACTCCAACACAACCTGAGAGGGGAATGAACGAAGAGCAAAGGTACATACCCACTTCTTTTGTGGTCATCTCACCTATTTGTTTCTCAAATGATTTGGTTTTGGAAACATCATCTTTTGTCATGTTGAGTTTCTATCCCACTCCCTCCTTTTGTCCCTGTTTAGGGCAGTCATGTATAACTGTCCTCGGCATAACCAGTTTGCACTATTGCACACTTCATGTTTATGCTTTGTCTGATTTTGGCTCATGATATTGCAGACAAAAAATGAGACGTTTGGAAGTTGCTTTAATTGAGTATCGTGAATCCCTTGAGGAGCGAGGAATGAAAAGTTCAGTGGAAATTGAGGGGAAAGTTGCAAATCATCGGAAATGGCTGGAGTCTGAGTATGGCTTATCAAGTTCTAATGAAGATGTTACTAGCAAAAGTAAGTGATCAGTTTGCAAGACTGAATCTTTCACGTAACATTCCACTGGTTAGGATATTTGTTTCCCTGTGCTCTGCAAGTTTTATATAAATTGTTTACCGTCTCTGTTGATTTGGTCATTAGTCACATATGTTTCTTTGCTTTGTGTATTTGGTCAGCCTAGACGCCAGAACAATTCAAACACTAAAATTGGAAAACATAATAGTTTCCCTTTGCTTTGAAACTGCAGAGAGCATATCTTCTGAAAGGAGGGATAGACGCAGTGATAATCATGATTCTTCAAGAAAGCGACACCGCAGTGAAAGCAGAAGTGAAAGCCCACAACGAAAATTATCACTTAGGGACAGGGAGAGGGGAAATGACTCAATAGGGGACCGGGAAGGGCATAGGGAGAGATTGGAAAGTGAAAGACGGGACCGTGATCGCCGGGAAAAGAGTGGAAGCAGAGAGCTGGATGATCATGACAGAAGCAGGGATAGGGACAGGGACAGGGACAGGAGGAGACGTGTAAAATGAGCCTATTGGTGTGTGCGCACAGGGATTTTATGATTCCTCGTGCAACATGTGATCATCCTATGAACATTATAGGGGGGCGTTTAACACCAAGAAGACATGGCATACTAAATGTCTGCCTTGAATTTTTTTTTGTACCAACAGCCATGTATTTCGGTTTCACAATTAAATTTATATTGGCTGTGTTTCAGTGCCTGTTAAAGTTCGTGCTCATTAGTGCATTAAATCACATTTCTGAATCTGTCATCAAATGTATAATTTTTCTCTGATGCAATCATCTGTTGATTTTTTTCCTCTTTCAGTTCTTTATTCAGGTTAAAATGATATGGTATTGTGTTAGCGATTTTGTCCCCCCCTTCGGTGTCTTGGTATTTTGTGGGACCATTCTGATCATTTCAACTCCGGCACTCATTGCTATTCATCAGTTTGCGTTGCAACTGGCAAAGTATAGTGACCTCGGAGTTACAAAAGACTTCTGCACGTAGTTTTCTTGATAACCTTTACTTTCGCAGTGTTTCCCTTCGCCTTCCTCTCATCTTCCGGAAGATCAGAAGCATCAGACGGATAGCTCATCATCTAAAGTGCTGCGGCGCGTCTAATTTTATATCAGAAAATATTTATAATCAAATATTTTTAAGATTTTCTATAAATTAATAGTTTAGAAAACAACATAAATTAATCGATAAACATCATGCTAAAGAGAGCCTAAGTCTCGTTCTTGGTAGGTTCTTAAGTTTGCCAGCAACATCAACACCCACTAGTATATTTACAAGAACATGTTTCGAGCTTCCTGCCCCAATATTTAGTTAAGTGTCGGGTCAATGCGTCAATGACCATCCACCTGCAGTATGTTCATGTATACTAATCCCTACTACCTTTGGAAATGAAAAGAGAAGACAAGTTATGTTGAAAGAGTTCCACTTTCTCTTGGCTAACAAATCTGCTTGACCCCCTGAATGTTCAGTATTTCTATTCAAATTATTTTTTAAAAGTATTTTTTACATAAAAATATACTAGAATAACTTTTTTTTGGATTTTTTTTTAATTTTTGACATTAAAACTATATAAAAACATCGATTTGATATTTTTCCAAGTTACACACTTTCAAAACACATTTCCACACTTTTAAAACACATTCCCAAACCAAAAACAAAAAGTGACAGTGGAACCTCAATCCATGAAATTTTCGAGTAAAAACTGAGAAGCTTAATCTAGCTGCATAAAATATAGTTCATATTTCTTGAGCTTATACAAATCAACTCCCAAGTGCTACTGCAGTGCATTTTTACATTCTAAAATTCTCTAGCATTTACCTGAAAACGTAATCAAATGAACGTGTCGAAAAAATACAAAATAACGTTCCTTGTTTGCTAATTCAGGCATCTTTTCTCAACTCAAATCTAATTAGGTGAACAATGATTTCGAAAAAAGAAATCAGAAACAGATAGAAGAAGAGGAGTGCAATTATACGTTGCGCTGTTCACAGTAGTTTCTTGTTTCAGATCCCCCAAAGTCAGTATTCTGTGTTCTTGAGAGATTTTAGCATAGGACTCTGTATTTGCACCAAGAAAAACTTGAACATGTTTAGTTTGAACAGTCTTGTTCAAGCTATTTACCATCAACACTGCTTACAAGGGACACTAATTCGATATTCTCATTTTCAGGAGTTTCAGCCTCCTCTCTTGCACCTAAGATTTCAGTTGGAAGTATTGAAGCGTTGGGATCACCTCTTGGAATAAGAAATAGTAAACAAAGTGGAGTGACTCGCAATATGTTCCGTGTCAAAATGGCAAGCCAGAGATTATCGAATCTTGTCCGAGTAACTTTCAGTAGGTGAAGAATAAAGCCTCCGCCCCATTGAGATGAGAGGAGTCCAACGTTATCAATTGACATTAGTAGAGCAAAGAAAGTGCCTTCAATCCCAGGAGGGCAGAGCTTAGAACTGAGCACAAGAAGGGGCATCCACTTTAGCCTTCCAATCATCTGAGAGACACTCTCATCAATGACAATGAAGCAATAATCTGGTATGCTGAATTTCAAGTTCAATCGCAGCACCAGCATCAAATCTAGCATTCCAGACAAACCAAATAGCAATTGAATCCAGAAAAGTAGGTTTCGAAATGGGTGATCCTTCAGAACATTTTGATAGAGTAAAGCTCCTAAGAGAGATCCTATCGAACCAATTGAGAATATGAAACCAACAGTCTCCTGCATAAGAGGGCATTATGAGTAGCTATTTACCTAGTCAATTTGCCAATCGGTCCTCAGTTCTCTTGACGGTCAGGGAAAATGAATGCAGAACCATGTACCTGAGAAAAAGATGGACCCCCCTTTGAGTCTGTATACCAGTAGAACAAACCTTCATGGATATCTATGCTCAATGCGATGGATAAGTACATATAAACACATGGTCTCCACACATCTGGGAATTTCAAAGTTCTCCACATTGCCTTACCGGCATCCACAAACTTCTGGTTTACCTTAGCAACAAAGAGAAACATAAGAACATGAGGCTAGAAGAGACAAAGGGTGAACAGAAGCTGTAAAGAGTACCTGTCTATAAGAGAATTTAGGCATGAAGGGCTCATCAAGCAAAATTCCAACTAAAAATACAAGTACAGCTGGAATTGATAGCAAGCCGAACACCCCCTACCAGGGAAGAGGAGGAAATTTCCAAGTTTTAGTGTGCAAACTGATTTATTATTTTAAAGAAAAGAATGAAAAAGCGAAAAGAAAGTGCTGGGGGAATGGACAATGAACTTAAACAGCAGTCAACCTTAGGGCCAATTAGGTGCACAAAAATACCACTGAGAGAGAATCCCATTAATGCTCCAATGGATGAACTCAGAGCACACAAGCTTTGCATGTCAGCTGCAAGGGATGGGTGGGTATTGCTATTCTGAGCCACACAGGCATCAATGGTTACATCTGCTATCGCTGCACCAGCACTACCAGCCGTCAATGACAACAAAGCAAATGCAATATGGAGGTTCTCATGGAACGACAACAAGAGCATGGAGACCACGCCAAGCAATCCTGAAATTTACATTGGATGGGTAAAGAGTTAGTTTTCTGACCTATTATAGAAAGCAAACACAAAAAGAACAAGCTTTTATTACCAAATGATAACGTACTGGGAAAATCAAGTAGATTCCTATTTTGAACTATCAAGAGTTCTGGATTTAGAATGAAGGCATCACATACTGTCGCTCTTTAATAACATACAGAGAGCATTTGCTTCATTCTACGAGGTAAAACTAGTATAATTCATAAGGCCGCAAAAGATGCTCCATATATGTCTCAGAAAACCAAGTTCTGCACCAGAAGACATAAGCATCCCGTCACAAGATGGCCACACCAATCATGGGATATGTGGCTCAGATGAGAAGTTATTTATCCTCAACCTGTTTAGAATAAACACATCCTACCCATTTAATCTATCATTCAAGATATGCTCAATTATTTCAACTGCGATGATGATTTTCTGAAACAGTTACCTAGTTAAGTAGATATTAATCATCTTAAATGGTGTTAACTTGGGAGCTATAGATCACATCCTAAAACGTGTCAGCATGACCTCCTTCGAATATGCACATAACATGCAAACACAACTCTATAAAAAAGAAGTAAACTTCATAAGAATCACTCTAAAAATTCAGAAACACTACTGAGTCTTTCCCTTCTTTTAAATTTTCAGCAGCAAACACATCTCACTCCCTGTATGCCACCCAAGTTCAACGAGACAATTGATACGTGCCTCTTGTTATTTGGGCATAGTTACTTACAGTAGCCACTTTCATTCTCACCATATCATACAAAACCTTCAAACACTTCTACATAAAGCATGCTACTTAAGAAACTAGAGCGCCCAGGATTAAATTTTATCCCGCACTTAAAAGAGGAGCCTAAGTTTCCACTTTTTAAGGCATATATGTCGACCCATATAGATCGATTACCAGGTGCAAGATGAATGAATAATCCAACAAAAGCATACACAAGTAACGACAAGTTATAAAGCATCATTTACAAACTAAAATTGAAGAATAAAACCAGCAATACCACAAAATAAGATGTCTGCAGAGTACATTCAGATACAATGAGAGCCCTAGGGTAAAATTTACCAGCAAAGATGAAATAAGGCCGCCTCCGGTACCCTAAAATTGGAAGAACATCAGTGAGGAGGCCCCAGAGAGGCTTGACAAGCCATGGAATTGAAATGATTCCTTGGTAAATCTGTGATTCAGAAGGCTGCACCTTTTGAACATCCTTCATGTAATAGTCAGTGCCAACACGATTAAAAGCTCCACCAAGTCCTTGGTTTATGCCATACACAACCAATACACCAAATACAAAACTCCAATGTGTCTCATTAGCAAGCATCTTGAACCAGTAAATTGGAGTCGAAAAACAGTCAAAGAACCCTCCTTTTCGTTCATCTTCTCCCCCCCCAACCTCACTACAGGTTTCCAAATTTTTATCCTCCACCATAACTCACTATTCTATGACAAAAAACAGGAGAGAAAAACAACCTGATCACCTCAAAACTCAAGCTTTCCTTAACTGTGCATCTTGCAACTGACCGAATTCCTATAAAAAAGTAAAAACCTTTTAACCTGGGCTCAACTTGAAAGATCCCAGGAAACAAATTTTACAAACAAATCAATAAGTCTCCTTAACCTTGCAAAATATCTCTGCAAGATGTAGACTTTCCAAGGAGGGTACAAGAAATGTGAATGGCAACCCAGTTCAAAACTCAGTCGTTTCTGATCTAGGCTTCTTCAAATCTAAAAGCCTAGAAGCTTTTGCTCTTTTTTTTGAAAGATCCCTTGCTGATCTCTTTTGGTTTTTGTAAGGATTGATGATCCACAACAAGAAGACGGATCTTTTCAACATAGAACAAACAAAGAGGAGGCACTTTCAATGTAAGATAAAGATCCCTTGCTAATTACCATATTGACCAATCAAGATGCTAAACCCGAAGATTAGTACCTAAGCAAGATTTTCATGTGCAAGAAATGGCTGCAATGCCCTATTAGGCAATACTTGCCCAAAAAATCCCAAATATAATTAAAAAATCATATATGACTGGCTACTTTTTTTTCCTCGTGCTGAAATGAATCACCTGCGAAGAAATCAGATAACCATTCTTTTTCCCAACTACGATATTACACGTGGCGGAATCCCATTGCCCCCCTCAAGTAGGGACAGGTTCCTACGGATCTAGTTTCGGAACCGCATGTCATGTCATGTGCACAGCGATAAAAAAAGCATATCCTTTTCGGTTCGAACCTCACCATATATATTTGTCATTTCCATGATATCTTATCTATTTATTAGATTTGTAGGATATTTAGTGGACCGTATAAATTAGTGATAATGCACGTAAACTGGCTCGAAAACTATACATAAAAAAAAGAAGATTTTAGAAACCTGCGGGTTGCGGCTCCGTGACTGTCAAAATAACTTATTTTTTTTAAATTTAGATTTAAATTCTAGTAGGGATAAAGCTGAAAAGTTGTTTTTTTATATTTTTACTGAATTTTTATTATACGGTATGTCTGTTATTCTGACAATAACTTACTTGTTTATTAATATTTATTAGATCATAAAATTAATCGTAATATACATATAAATTGATACAAACTCTTGTATTAATAAAAAAACAAAAAAGAGAGGATTTTAGAAGTCCAAGGTTACGTTAGTAGCCGCCGCCAAACGGGACAAAAAACAAGAGCAAAAGTCTGTTGTCTGTCTTGTAGAGTAAATTATATAATTGAATCCCTATTATTTAGAAGGAAATTATTAATTCATCCTTATATTATCAAAAAATATTAAATAATCATTTGACCTTTGAAGATTCTTTACTTCGTTAGTTTTTTTAAAAAAAATAATTGATGCATGTGTTTAATAAAATAAATCTAGAATTACATACATTAATAAATAGATATATAAAAAATTATTAATTAGTTATACCATCATAATACTCAGCATATGATATTACTCATGTATTGTCATATGTAATTTTTTGAAATCTATTTTCTTAATTAGTTGTGAGATAATAATAGAGAATTAGCAGGAAATCCAATGAATACAATTACGGAAAAAATGTGTATTTTTTTCATCAAAATCTTATTTTTGATTCATGTAATGTTATTTTTTTCCGACAAAAAAAATATTATTTTTATAAGATGCGTAGTATTGAATAAATTAAATAATATTTTTTTAAAAAAATTGTGATAAAAGTAATCACTTAAAATCCATTTTCATAAAATATTCATGACCAAAAACATAAAATAAGACTACATATTGATTCACATATAATTATTGATGAAATGATTGCTAACATTATAAAAAAAAGGCTAAAATCCTATTTGAAAATAAATTTCAAATTGAATAATATCTTAAATATAATTTTATTTATTAAAATTTAATTAATCTTGATTAAGATTTCAAAAAAAATTATGAAGAGCTATACACAAAACGAGCATGTACATAGATTATATATAAAAATAGAATATTATTTGAAAACAAATTCTAAATTCAATATTATTTAATAGAATAATATTCTATATATAATCTTACTTATTTTATTTGAATGAATTTAAATTAGAATTTTAAAAATAAAAAAACACCTATAAAAAAATTAATTTTAAATAAAAATAATTTTTTTAATACAATATTTGGGCTATGTTTCCAAATGTTACCTAAGGGATAAATTATCTAGAGTTCTCGAGCCAGTTGTGATGTCTGTGTTTTTATTAAAAAAAATAAAATTATTTTTTATTTTAAATTATTAATTTTTAATATTTTTAGATTGTTTTAATTAGTTAGCTAATATAAATAATAAATTTTAAAAAATAAAATAAAAATACTATTTTAATTTATTTTTTAAAAAATAACCAATTCTTCAAAGAGAGTATTCGTTCATTCATCTTGAGGTCTAGATTCGAGTTACATCAACGATTTGTCAAAACAATATACATATTAACATCCGCTTAACCATTATGACCTCTAGTGTCCTTGATCCAATGTTCAGGTAAAATCAAGAGTCACAGTGTTCATGCTTTTAACGGGACAAGCTCAAATCCTCTCAAACAAGTTTAGAAATGCACCGTATTTGGCTGGCTGCCCACTTCTCCCATGGAACTCTGTGGGATAATTGATGACTAGCCGGGCAACTAGCTTGGCGCAGCGGCTGGCATTCTTACAGCAGAGCAGAAGGCACTTACAGCTTTTACCTACACCTTCGGATTTTGTCAAATTGCACCGCTTAGCAATGAACATGACGGGCAACTTTCTCTCATTATAGTGATTGATGAACAAAGCTATTTGTAGGGATAGAAAACCATGATAGTGCATGAACATGTCAGCAAGTTATAGCTTCTTTGCTTTTCATTCTTGGAAACCAATAGTTTACACAGCATATAAAAGAAACGTATGCATTCAGGAATAAGTGACTGCATTAGTGGCTACATAAAATTTATTCTGAGCATGACTGGCCTGCAGTCAAAGAATTCGCATAGAAAATCATGAAAGGAGAGCCACGAGAATCTCATACGAAGAAGCTAGTTGCTTCTTCTCTGCCAAAATTTCTCAAGCGTAATGCCAAATAATCTTCAAGAAATAATCTGGGGATGATTCAAATTGGTATCCAATATCTTGTTCAAATGGCTGGTCTTTAAGAATCTGCAATCTTGATTACTTCTGGAGGGTTTAGCCTTGATAGTAGCAGTGCATTATCATTCCAGGCAAAGTAAATTGATAACCAACCTTGGCCATTTCTTTCATCTCACAGGCACAGATAACCAACCTTAGACGCATTTGGCAAAGTCATTTCACATCCTGGCAATCACCACATCTGAAAACTGTTGTTAGCAACAACCAGCAATTGGAACAAATGGGTCCCTCCTTGTGGATATTGGCATGCAGCTCCAATCCTCATTTGCTTTGCAATAAAGCATCTTCTGCACGTAGAAAATCATATAGCATTGTGCTGCTCTCACAATTCTCTCATCAACTTCAGTAATCCACGCATCATCGCACTTGTACCATTGGTTTTGTAGGCGCAGATAAGTGACGTAATGACCTGAGTCTAGCATCCCTGAATGAGTGACAACAGCAAAAATCTCGAATTCTGAAGAGATATCTGGTTTGTCACTCTCAAACCCAAAAACTCTATTTCCAAACCTTTTTCTGACAATTGAGGGTGATAAATATGGGGTCATGTCCAAAGAAAAAGGAAACTGCAAGTACCAATCAATTTTTCTTGATGATCTTCTCAGGGAAGAGTGCTCAAACCGCTTGATATGTAACGACAAGACCAATGGAAGCCTTTTAATAGACATTTGTTTCAACGAGTCCCTCTTTTCTTGACAATTTTGGCAGTACAGTTTCTGGTCAGACCCCAACCTCTCAGGCCTTGTGAACAGATCCAAACAAGCCAAAAGGGTAGATCTGCCTGTGTCCTCTCTAACAGACTTGTTAGCCACATTCAATGAAGAGAAGTTGGTTGTGTCCATGTTGAGCGAAATATCAACACAAGGGTCATAAGTTGTGGAAGTAAATCCACAAGTTGTGCAGGTCACATCAGATCTCAACATCCCTGAGAAAACCCTATGAGCAATACATTGACAACCTCCATTATCTACACAAAAAACATCTGTATATTGTAAGTAAGAAAGAGTTAAGGTAACAAGTTAAGTAAAATTCACCACTGCATGAACCATCCCCTAGCACCCTGGATACTGCAAGCAAATCAAAGTTTTTTTTTTTTCCTGTCCACAAGTTATTTCACAGAAATTGGGAACAGGAACGGCAGCATATCCTTGTACCCATATCCATAGTCATTTGCTGAAACCCTGCTCCCACACCTCCTCAACACAGACTTGAGGAATCAGCCTCCAAAATTTTTAGAATAAAAAAAAAGGTGTCTAATATATCAAATACAGAAGTTATCTTACAAAGGAAAACTACTTGGTTGAAATCCCAAATATACTCTAATGCATCTAGGAATCATTTTCTAGGTGTTAGCTGATAAACAAGAGACAAGAAACCATATATCATCTCTAAACACCATCATCTGATAAACAGAACACAACACAAAGTAGAAAATACACCATATCCCAGAACCTAGAGGCATTACCTTTATTTGAATTCCTCTCCTTTCCCTCTCTCTCATGGATTCCATCTAACACTGAAATGAAGAATTCATGAGCATCCTGCTGCTCGTAACTAGCTAGATTTGCTGAATGCTGCCACCAACTTCATATAGAAACAAAATTTCATTACTAAAGCATAAGTCATCTCCAAACATCTGCTGGGAGATTAAATGGAGGGCCTATGAAAGGATCTAAACCACATTCAAATCAATATCGAAATCCGAACAACAAACAGCTCAGCCACTACACCATCACAGAAGACTTCCGATTACAATCAGTGATACACCCAAGGCACAACCAATTCCAGCACAAGATAATGAGATTTCAATCAGAGATCTAAGAGAAGAGAAGAAAATTTGCTTAAAATTCCTGAAGACTCTGCTAGCGGTGGGATCCAGTCTATTTTAACATTGGAGGGAAAAATGAATCTAATAAACAAGCTATGTGAATGTACTAAAATTTATAAGAGAAAAGAAAATCAGAAAGACTACGTTGACAGTCAACGGTCTAAAACAGATATGGTAGACAATTTGGCATGAATCAACCAACAAAATCATGATAATGAGAACTGATTTGCTATCAAAACACACTGAAACTAAAGGGTGCATACATATAACAATGTCAGACCTGTAAAGGAACTGAGCTGGACTATAAGGAGTCCGATCCCCTGAGTACACAGCTGAGAAAATAACACCAAAATCACAAGCCAAACACAATTGATCTGATGATCTTTTCTTACAAGTTTCGGGGTCGTGTCTCTCACTCAAGAAGTAATTCCTGAATGGTGGTGCATGTAGCAATGCTTGCAGCACAGAGTTCATGAAACAAGTACTCCCCAAATTGTTCAGTCCTCTCAATCCCAACGGATAGCACGATTTCGCCCTTCGATCCATCATTGAAGCCAGAAGTTTGGACCTTTTCAAATCCAAATCCACCACAGGATTCAACCTCCTCCTCTTGCTTGATCTCCTCATCAAATCATCAACAACACTATCATGTGTCTTATTTGGCATATCCATAATATTTTTAGACACGACAACCTTATCAAAATCAGGATCATAGACCTGATCACTACATAAACAACAATAAAGTTCCGATCTTTCAATATCAACAGCTATATCATGACCATTCTCAGATTGAGCGTGCAAAAGGGTGTGGTCCGAACAAGACATTGAAGAACAAATCAAACACAGAAACAGTCTGCCTTGATGAAACCCACTACAAAAACGGCAAGTGGGAATCTTTGTTTCACACATTTTAATACCTGTCTTTCCATATGGACTTGCTTTGAGCCACTTTTGAATGGATTTGTATCCACTCAAGCCATGCCTCAGTTTATAATCTGCAAGATGTTCACAGGGTTTTGGGTTTGCAAAAACAGAGTTCCTTGTAGCCATGAAAATAATTAAGGTAAAGTTTTGATCTTTTACCAAACAACAAGGACTTATTAGATCAAAATGACAAAATCAATAAAAACACAGTAACTTCGATATTTCGGTTACAAAAAGACTCAATCTTTAAATAGAACTACCCAGAAGAGATAATAAAGGGGAGGAAAGATCTAAGATTAGATTTGCAAGTTTGTTATTTTGATGGGATTTTCTAGATTTGACGAGAGAGATGATGATGATGAAGAAAGCAAAGCTTGGTGGACCTTTAGGGAATGACTTGAAGAGAAGAGATTCTATTTTGTTTCTGATGTGTAGACCAACCTTCGGTTTCTGTACAAATGAAAAGACTGTGCACTCCTTTACGGGAATCTGAACCGTCCATTTTTGTTGACGACGATACCGTCCGGGAATGGGGTACAAATCCTTGGCAAAATTTATTTATTTTTGAATTGTTTGATGTATTAATATTAAAATAAATAAAAAATATTATTTTAATAAACTTACAGTTAAAATATACTTTAAAAATTACCCGCTAATACAGTACCCAAAAACAATATAGAGACTGGGTCAATGAGGTAGCAGGCAGAAAAAACAATATAGAGACTGGGTCAATGACTCTGATGTAGCAGGCACAGGCACAGGCACCACTTGTCCATGGCTGCTTCCATGGATGACTAGGGCTTTCTACAAAGAAAGGTATGGAATGGGATATCTGAATACGGAAGAAGGTGCTCGTGCTCGGTGGAAGTTTCTTTTGAAAGCGAGAGGATAATGTCCTGTTACTGTTAGGGCATTCCATGGGATTGGGCTTGGACAACCTAACACCTCCAGCAATTCTTGATTCAGAGCAGAGTTCTCTCTGGTTTATCTGGCTGGCATCAAGATTTAAGTTCTTTTTTTATATATTTTTTTTGGTTTAGTCGGAAGTAGAATACTTTGGAGACTCGTGAGAAGATCACATTCTTACAGTGATGTTGGAGTTAAATCTTCATTACTGTGACAAAAGATATTTTCATTTGCTTTTATTTTACAATGTTTAAATCTTGAAAAGCTGTGTTGAACTGTGCCCGGATCAGAGAATTGATCTATAAAATCCAGGATTAAAAGTTTAATCATGCTAATATTTTTAGTTAAATTAAATAAGATATTAATATTAATCTAATTAAACTCAGTTAATCTAGCTAGATTTTTAATAATTTTATTGATTTGATCAAAACCAATATAAACTATCAATATCCAATAAATAAATAAATAAAAAGAGTTAATTCGAGCCGTGTATGACAAAATATAAGAGCAGCCATTTATACATGACAAACAGAAGTCATAGGAGAACAATGTACTTTCTACATTATCTTAAATGAGCTTATGTTACATTAATAGGAAGAATAAGTAAAACATAATTTATGGTATATGTGGTCCCTCTACTCTTGATACTTTATCAATGTAGCTCCTCTACTCTCGTTTTTTTTTCTTAAAATAGTTTCATTACCTATCCAACTCGGTCAACTAATCGTAAGTTGGAAAGAAGTTGAATGGAGAAACCTTAATGGAGGATCCATGCAAGATTAAAAAGTACACGTACCACATTAATAAAATCTGAAAACTTGAAGGATTAAATTAAAATACAATTTAATCTAGAAGTCAAAAGAGAGAAAAGCGTCGACAGCAGGGTTCGAACCTGCGCGGGCGAAGCCCAACAGATTTCAAGTCTGTCTCCTTAACCACTCGGACATATCGACTGTTTTGTTTTCTCGTGTCCTTCCATTAAAATATATATATATAACGTTGTTCCGTTCGGTAGCTCCGTTAGCAGGTAGTTTGACGTGCTTTTGAAAATGCGTTTGGGTTATAAAAATATTAAAAATAATGTTTTTTTATGTGTTTTGGACGGTTGTTATGCTGCGAGGGCATGTAAGAAAATAAGAAAGGAGACGTCGACAGAAGGGTTCGAACCTGCGCGGGCGTAGCCCAATAGATTTCAAGTCTATCTCCTTAACCACTCGGACATATCGACTTCTTGGTGTGAAGGCTACGTAAACATTATTTATTAATTTTCTTTCTTTATGAGGGTCTAGACAACGATCGGAGCGCTGGCCTGATAACGGGATGTGTCCATTGTTTCCCTTTTTCACGTCCTGTTCTCTTCATTTCTGCCTGGAAATTTAGTGGTCTCTTTAGAATCTACTCGAAAATCTCGAGTGAAGAATCTGAAGAGGGTCTTATCATTTCCCTGATCAATGGTTACAAAGGTTTAGCATCTCAGGGGTCAATGCAGCATGCAATAGCAAGATCTGACTAATAAATCTGTTGCGAATAGCACTTCTGCTCTCAACATGATGGTCTCAGGTTCAAATCCCATTTTGAAAGGAATTTTACATGTTTGGGGGGGAATGATTCTTTCCATGTACTACTAATCGGGCACACATTGACTTTAGAGTTTAATCTTCTGCGTAGTACCTCTTACGAACGTGGAAGTGCCCCAGTTCTATACAAGTATGGAAAACTATCATGGAGTTGATCTGTAGATCATATTCATCAAGAAACTGTAGAAAACAACACAGCATAGTCTGTTTCAGTCAACCATCTTTGATTCATTAAGAAACATGGGCCCTAAAACTGCCAATGTGTTAGGAAACCCTAGTGTTCATCTACCCAAATAACAAGGTACCAGCGAAAAAGCAAAGCTAGAGATGCCAAGAAATAAGCAATTCTCACAGTAAACCCAAGTTGGAGGTAAAAGGGCGCGCCGGCAACTCGAAGTAAAAGATCGAAAGCATCAAGAGAGTACTCCAGATCCAAAGCAGCCAACAAATCTTGAGATATATCAACTACTCAAGAGTACAAAGAAATTACCCTGAATTTGAAGCAGCCAACAAATCCTGAGCTAGTTATTCATCATCCATCCATCGATTCATTCATGGATTATTAGCATGGACATAACCCTCCTTGCCTAAACCAATGAAAATAGCAGAACTTGCCAGTCAACATAATAGGACGCATGCACGTAGAAACAAAAAGATGCTAGGAACTTAGGAAATAAGGTATCCTACAACATGATGCTTGGCCTTCTCCCAGTCATTAAAGCCTTCAGGAGTAGGGCCTTAGAATCCAAATTCTCACGTGCTAGTTTATTAACTCGAGAAGGCTAAATTGTTTCTAGTAAAAATATCAGCGCACACACTAAAAATCTAGGTGCCAGAACTTTCTCTAAGAAACTAATAAGAATGATACTTATCAATGGTCTTTCATCTTGAAAACAAATGAAGTTCAAAACAGCCACAGAACATCAACAATATCTATATACTCCATCTCCGTACATCTTGGTTTGCTGTCTTTTTCTTCTCTACAGAGATTGGGGAAAACTAAATTTAACTACACCTAAAGTTTTGGTTCATTAAAACGGAGGAGGATAAGCTAATAGTTAAGCCACCATATTCATCCATCCATCCTTCCATGGATTATTAGCATTGACACAACCGTCCTCGCCTGAACCGACAAAACAGCAAAAAGTAGAGTCACCATAATGAGATACATACGCGTAGAAGCAAGTAAAAGCTAGGAACTCAAGATATAAGACATCCAACAACAGGGTACTTGGCATTCTCCTAGTCATTAAAGCCTTCAAGAGTAGGAGATACAACTTCATCCTTAGATTCCCAGTTCTCATATGCTAAATCACTTGATAAATAAGTCTGCTTCTGAGTTCCAAGTCACATTCAGACCACTTCAGCAGTAATTAATAGTTCCTACTTCCGCTGCTACTTAAAACATATACTCAAAAGACATAGCGCTCTGTCCCCATGTTTATACAAATATTTAAACACTCTGCCCCCATGTTCGCAACCTTTTCCTTACAGATATAGGGAAAATCTAATTTCAAGTGTGTAGGTTCAATCATATCTAGTCAATGATATCCACCATCAGGCTATTATGGAACAATACAAAACACTTTCACAACACAACTAAAACTTAAGAACTTACTAGTTGAACAACATGAACTAAACCATTGCTGAAAATGGACAACACTCAAAACTTGCACTTCCTAATAGATCCACCAGTCAAATATTGTCCTATGCAAAGCACACACCTGTTCTTTCAGCTACGACGTACTAGCATTCTTTCTCACCATCAAACAACCACGTCCGCAACACCTCAAAATTGTTCTTTCCACTCCATTAATTGTCCATAACAAGTAAAGCAAGGATTGCAATTAAACAACAAAAGCATACACCAGGGAAAAGACAAAACAACCCCCCCAAAACGAATAAAATCAAATTGCAAAGACCAAAAGGTATTGCAAGCAGTAAAGAAAAAAAACAGCCAAACCATCAAAAGCCAACAAAGCAAACCAGCCATTATCCCCTAGAACAGCACGACTAATAATACTGAAATAACATAATTTCTGAGTAAAGCATTAAACAAAAACAAAAAACTCAACTTCACACAACCCAGATTTATTCATTAACCCCCAAATTGTAGACGTTACACACACACACACACACAGCCTTCACTATCCAAACCCAACAAGAACATCAAAAGTCACAATCTTTTACAAAAATCATAGAAACCCATTATTGGAAAACACAAATTGACCACACTGCTCCAGACTTTCTAAGACAAAACACGACCAACAACAGGGTACTTAGCCTCAAACTTCTTTTCCCAGTCATCAAGCACACCAATCTCCTTCTCAGTAAGTCCATGTAATGAAGAAGAGATATCTTCGTCATTTTTGCTCATTTTAGCTAAAGCCCTGCTTGCATCCTTGCCTGCAAACATTGCATAAGAACCACCTGGTCCATAGAAGCTTTTGCCTGTTGTCACATCAAAGACTCTTCCTTTGATTGCTACATATATGGGGTTTGAAGGGTTTGTACCATTGTATTGAAGAAGTTGATCTGCTGTGAAATCCATTGGTGCGTTTTGGTAGATGACAAGATAGAGAGAGAGCGAGAGAGTTGTTGTTGACGTGTTTATCTATCTGCGGTTAGTTTTTAACCGCATGTTAATGTTTGGACGTCATAGACCCAACTTGGTAGTTGAATAGGAAAGCAGTACGATGAGCGAGGAAGTGAAGCGTGGAGGAATGTTTTTTTCTGATTGTTTTTTACTTTTAATATTATTATGTTAAAATTATCTGAAAAATATTAAATTTTTTTCTGTTCTGAAAAGCAATTTCAGCATATTATAATGCAAAAAAATTTATAATATATTTTTGAAATCATGATCCAGAAAAAATATAATTTTAAATTTACGAGATGGTTTTCTTTATATTTATCCAATTAAATCTAGTTAATTCATATGAATTATTAAATACTTAATTAAGTTATTTGAGATCATCATTTTTTTTAATTATCATCTTTTTTTATTCAATTAAAAATAATTTTTTGAGTTGTTTACCAAGAACGTAAATAGTGAGAGGTTTTAAGTTTAACATGATATTATGGGTTAAGATATTATTATATCTATATAAAAATAAAAATACAAGTTTAATTTTTTTAAAATATATTTATTAAAAAAATAATTATAAACTCTAAATTAAACTAGTCTCATTTTAAAAGAATGTAAAGATAGCTTAATAAAGAAAAAAAAACATAAAACAGTGAGAGGCTTTGAGTTGAACAAGAGGTTTGCTTCTTAACTAATGTCTTTTTGTTTAACCACACTGCTTAACTGATGTGGTAAGTTATAATTGATGGTTCTTTAATTATTTCAGCCTATAAAAATAAAAATAAATTGGATCAATTCGATTTCAATCTGGGTAATAATTAGATTCATTTCCTGTACTGCCGTAGTGATTGTTTGTGCATTGAAGTATTGTTTTGATATGTTTATATAATAAAAATATATTATTTTAATATATTTTTAAATAAAAAATAATTTTTTATCATATTCCTACATCCCATTCAAATGATTACTGCAAAGATTCTTTAAAAATAAATTGGGTTTAATATTATGATATATGATATTTTTTTTAATTTTAATTTTAATATAACAAAACAATTAAAAAACAGTTTAATAGATTTTTTAAGTAAAACAATTTAAAAAACACTTTAAAAAACTTAATTTTTTATTTGATTTAATTTTTTATTGTTTTAATAAGCTGTCATTAAAAATAAATTTTAAAAAATAAAATAAAATATTATTAAGATAAATTTTTAAACCAAAAAATATTTTAAAAATTAATCATTAACCACTACATCAATATTAAACCCATAAAAATAATGCCAATACTAGCATTTCTGCTTCTCCATTTCCTGTGCAAAATATTTCTTCTCTCTCTCTCTCTCTCTCCCTGGAAGACACAGCTTTCGAACACATCATGGCAGGGCATTTGGGAATGTCATTAATTTTCCAAGATGGACAAAATTTATCACAGGTACAGGAAGGACTGTTAGTTTATTACCTCAAATCCAACAATGACGTACTTTATGCCATAGCTACAAACCCAAGTCAGTTATGTCTGATTGGTTTAAGAAATTTAAAACAGCCTAAACGGTACATTGCCATGACGACCACACCCATGAAAGCCACTAGCCAAGAATGGATACAAAATCTGGCCCTGCCCTGGCAACATCTTTTTCCCCACCAGATGGTCAATGATGATATAAAAGAAGCACATCAGCGCAGAGGAATACCACCACCTGAATATTCAACCTCCTGAAAATTAAACAAGAAAGTACACGAGTATTAGTGAGGTTCCTAGTCCTAGAGCAGAGACTTCAAAAACTATGCTTCCAAATTTGACGACATAAAACAGTTTCTAACTAAATTGCTGAGTCTTTGATGATGCAATGTGCAATCATTTAAAGGCAATTGTAGCATCTCTTCAACATGTGAGGATTTTTGAATGAACTACAGACCCCCAGTTTGCAGAGATCGAAAGAACTTGCAAACGAATTGCAACACGCAAAAGGAGGATAACATGTTAGTTCTGTCTTTTCTACTCCTTTCCTTTTAATGCTTAATTGCAACTTGAAATTGGAAGAAATGAACCTTAGCAGGGGGTAGGGATGAAACCCAGTCTGATACGTGTGTAGGAAGAAGTCCCAATGTGTTAAGCTGCAAAAATAAATATAAAAATTGAACATGAAAACAAATTGTTGGATATACTAGCTTTGAATTTTCTGTTTTTCTTCTTCTTCTCAAACTGTAACCCATGCAAGAAAGAAGCAGAAAATGCATCTTACCTTCCAAATACCCAATGCTAAACCACCAATATTTAGGGCAATAAAGACTAACTTGGGTGCAAGAAGATCCACTTTACTGTCCTTGTATGGCTCAAAAACTGCAAGCAAATCAGAAGGGATTGATGATCAGATTAACGAGCTTCAGGACATAAAGATGCAAATGCCAACTATTATGGGAACCTATCTAAATCCCAACCCACTCTCAAAGCATGGCAGATGCAGGTAAAAATTTGAAAAAGGAAAGTTAGTGAATAAAACAAGGCCAATATGGAAAGAGCCAAAAAGAAAAGGCCACATATTAGAAAATAAACAGAATAAAAATAGTTAAAAACAAAACTCTGAATGTTAAGTTCAGGGAAATTATCGAGTGAAAAAGAAGGGTCTAGTTAGATTGCCCACAAAATGATCAGATTCTCATGTACAGATTAAGGAGTTGATGAACATGGATACAATCCCTCTATAATATATTCTGTATAGGAGCTGGATAGTAGCAAATAATATAATATTGGAGGGAGGACAGGGTACTGGTTTGAATTTTGAAAGACATCCTGTGTTGTTAGAGAAGTTCCCAGATTTAGAGAAAACGAGAGTAATAGAAGCAGCTTGATTTCTTCCTAAAACCTACAGTAGAATTCAAAGATTTTTAGAACATAAAGAATTGCCTTGTACCCATAAAGGTTTGGCAGAAGTACTGTGAAGGCATGAAAAACTTGATGGCAGACAATGTGGGTCCTCCCCCTCCCTCCAGACAAATAGAAACAAGGAACAGAATAGAGAAACATAAAAAAGAGCAGAAAAAAATAGGACTCCGGCCAGCTTACCTTTCCCAACTCCTTGAAGAGCACCTATGGGCTGCCAAAGAGCAGAAAAGGTAATCCCAATGCTAAATAGATGCACTGTATTTCCAGCCATCCACATCATGAAACCCATCATTAGCAAGTTCTTGAAGGGGGCTTGTGCCACTTCCCAAGCTTTCTGTTTACATATCAAAGATGATGTTTTAACAATACATGCATTTAAGAACTAAAAAAAATTCAGAAACATGAAAATCAAAGTAATTTATGATCAATGAACAGCCACAGAGCTGTACTTAACAGCTTGCAGGAAAAAAGGCATATGCGTCCTTTGGCCATGTCAATTTTCTATGAGCAGCCAAAACTGAAATCTATGGTTTACTGCTTGTTTCAAGATTCAAAACAGTGTCATTCAAGAACCCATAATTGTGACCACTCAGCTCACAAAATCCCTCTCTCTTTCCCTCATCCACAACAACATTTACAGCTGTTCCCTTATTCACCCAATTTCCCTCTCTCCATCATTGCTGCTTTAAGCCATCTCCTTTTTATCTTTAACAACCAGCAACAAATAAACAATATCCAGATTCAAAACAAACTCATGAATTTGACAATCCCATTTTCCACAAATTCAAACTTCCATACCATACTAACTTACAGTGCCTTCACTCAATCTTTTCATGATCATAAACTAACACATTAACCACTATCTCTTCTAAGAAAACAAAATCACATTGTTTTAATCCATATCTTACACAAACGTAAACTCCAACATGCTTTGCAGCTTTCCAACTTACAGAAATGTGATTGGTGCAGGTTTTTTCAGAGTGCAAAACAACTTCACTGTCGAATCTCTCAAAGAGATGGTTAAGAATTTTGTCCAGTTGACGCTATATAAGACGTTGCCATTGCAGAAGGCACTGAACAATTCAAAGTATATAGCTATTTGTAATTGACTGGAGTTTTCAATAGTTATTTGATTCTTCAGTTTGTATAGTAATTGCTTTGTAGCAGGCTTGAGCAACCTGCTAAGGTAAATGAAATCTTCATTCATCAAACTGTTCTATTTTGCCAAATATTTTTTGCTACTAATCTATTTTTCAAAAAAACTACACAAAATAATCCTCACAGTAGCTCCCTTTTATATTCTACCCTTTTACACACTACCCATTAAAGATAAAAACTTGAGCTTGTTAAGACCCTCTATAAATAGAATATCAACTTTCTTTACAGTCCCATGCATCTCTGAAGCTACTAAATGTAGTAATTATAAATCGCGAAATTTCTCTTATTTCTACGCATATAAATTAATTCCTCCAAGCCAATAAATCAAAAACAAAAACCCACAAGTTCTTTTTTCAATCAACAACAAAACCCCAAGTTTTTTTAAAAAAAAATTAACAAAAAATAAAAAGAAAAAAGAAAAGAAACCTGAGATTTCCAATTAGCTTCAGCATCCTTTTTTTGCTTGGTGACGGCCGAATCATCCTGCAAAACATATCACAAAAAAAAACCCACAAAAAAATTGATCAAATCAAATCATCAGAGAGAGAAGGGGATTATGGGAACTGTACCTGGTCTTGAGAGGTGCGATAGAAGCCAGGAGGATCAGGGATATCACGAGAAGGAGGAGTGGTTGAATTGTCAGTGAAATCAACGGCCCATCTTCTCCCTGATCCCATCACTGCTTTCCCTTTGTCCATTCGATTGGTTTAGCAAATTCAGTCTGATTTGACTCTTTTTTTTGGGTGATCTTCTGATATCTTGGAGCTTACAAGGAAGAGAAGAAGAGTGACGGGTTTGTAAACGGAAAGTCACTTGAAATAACAAAAAACGGTTCGGTTGTTTTGTTATGTCATAGACTCATCTGTGTTTATGTTTTTTCTTACAAACTATAATCCCCCCTTCGTAGTTTCATTAATACTCCACTTGTATTTCAATAATTTATGCTTTTTCAATCATACCCCTGTAATTTTTAAAAAGTTATCAATTTCCTTTTACTATCTTTTTGCTCGGTCTGAAAGTAAAATTATGTTTGTTTTTGTGTTGAAAAAATATTTCTTGAGACTTTTACTTGCTTTAAATCAGTTTTTTAAAAAGATTTTTAATAGTTTTGATTTCCTGATATCAAAAATATATTTTTAAAAATAAAAATATGTTATTTTGATATATTTCTAAATAAAAATACTTTATTTAAAAGCAATTATTATTACACTTACAAACACTATATAAATGATATTTTTAGATTGGGTTGCGTCATCAAAATTAAATATCAGTCATGAATAATTTTAAAGACATAGCCCTATGTCAAAAGAATAAACCCTACTGGATAAGATGATATTAGAATTTTAAAAATAAATAAAGAGAAGGAGCAAATCTTCATGAACACAAGGTCAATCCCTTATTAAAGTTATTTTATTTTTATATTTTTACCACTTGATTATATCAGAAAATGCTATCTTATCTCACAAAAACACTTCAAAATAAAGAGAATCTCAAGAGTAATTGTTTTTTTTTTTAAAAAAAATAGATTACAACAAAAAACAAAAAGATGATAGTGGGAATTTTAAAACTACAGGAGTAGAAGAAAAACATTGATGAATCTATATGATAAAAAATAAAGTATGCCTTCTTTTATGACCTTTTTTTTATCAATGGCTGAAACCTAATATTTGCCTGATATAAATTTGTGAACGTCGTGGTGCATGGGGGCAAAGGACATAAATGAGACTTTAGTTCGATGGCCATAGCCTCTTGGTAATGCTAGGAAGTATGATAATTTGATTGAAATAAATTAAGATTAAAATATGATTAATTGATGCTTAGATTAATTTAACAGAGGAGTCTACAATCTTCACATATAGATTAAAATAATTTGATTAGTAACTTGATTAATTAATTCATTAAAACAGTCCACATGACTAGATCAAGCTTTTTAAGTTCAAATAGGAAGCTGAAAGTAGTTCAGCCAAACATAATCTTGGTGGTTTGTTTATAGTTTTTACAGTGCTATTAAGAAATTATATGTTTTTTTAAAAATAGTTTTGGTTAAAAAAAAGTTATGTTTAGTTAAAATTACTTGTTTTGAGATGGTTTTTATATACAAAATAAATGAAATTAATTTCATCAATGAAAAGTATATTATTTTAATTTTTACAAAATAAAGATTTGAAATATAATTATATAATTATGTGTGATGTCTAAAATGAAAAACAAAAGCTAGTTGGCACTAACAACATATTTGATATTACTAGTTATTTTTCAAGGTATTTTTTATTTGAAAATGTATTAAAATAATATTTTTAAAAAAATTATTTTTAACATTAATATAATAAAACAATCTAAAAACACAAAAAAATCAATTTTAAACAAAAAAAAACTAAATTAAATTTTAAACAAACAGAGTTTTGGTGAAAAAAGAGAGTAATCTCTTGGCTACTTCAGCCAGGACATGGGAAGAAAAGAAATTGAAGTGCCAAAGTCTGTAAAAGGGGAAGTTTGACTACTTATCTGGTGGTAGAAACTATTGATATTAGCCCAAATCCGTGACATGACTAAAGATATTGTCCTGCGTTCAGGCTCATGGCATTGCTTTAGATTTTACCATAAAAATGCCTTTCAAAGAGAGATGGCAGATGAAGCTTTTAAGCTGACTAGAGCTTAACCTCTGAGATAATGGTATCATTAGAACAGAGGTCTTAGCAACATATTCGAATCTTAAATGAGAAACTCTACTTCCATGGATGAAGGATGACTGTACCAGTAAATACATTTGACAGACTAGCATGGCAGATGTGGGGCAAGAAGCGGCTGCTTCCTTTTGTTCATGGCACAACAGATGGGAGAGAGCTGTTTCTTCCCGAAGTGTGTGTATGATTCCTCTATGTTTACAAGCCTCTGTGCTAAAAGAACTCCCTCTTTACAGAGAATTTATCTGAAACGTCTGCTATAACAAAACCTGCTAAAATTAACCCGTGTCCAGGAAAGCTAAGTAGTAAGCGTATGTGCTCTTATCATCGCCTCAATATTGCTTTTTCGAGTTTGAGACTGACTGAGGTGAGGATGCTGTCAAGATTTCAGAATTAGAACAGGACTTTTCGCTGTGTGACGATGTCAGAGAGTTCATACGGATAACATGAACAATATTGATGTTTTCAGTTTCTTAGAGTCAGAAACTTGTGACAACCGGTGATTTTTGAACACAAACGCATCCAGTTCTTGAGAATTAGACCGGCAGCTCATGAGGTTCCCTGGGAAAGAAAATCAAAGGGACTCCATTCGCATGCTGTCAAGTCCCCTGGGATTTACCACACGAGTTTCAGATGCCATGGCAATATTTTAAATAACTTTTTTTACATATTTATTTTAATTACTTTTGGTTTTTATTCGATAAACATCATAGATAAAATAATATATTAACAAAAATAGAGCTAATTTATTCCAGAAAATTACATTTTTCCAATGAATTTCAAATTATTGCTTTTCTAAACATAAAAACTTTCATTGTCAGATCAAAAATTAAAAAGCTCCCCTATCATATGATTAATATTAATCAATTAACTCATGTAACTTTTTATTTATTATATTAAACAAACACAACAATTTTTTAGTTTTGCATAATGATGTACTTGCAACCCTTTTCTTTTCAAAAATTAACTTATTCTAACCGCATCAAAGGGATCTTAGATGGTTACTTCGTTAAATTTACTGGTGTAAAACAACCAAATGTAGAGGATGAGCCTTGGAATATGCTGGGATGCCTTGGGAAAGCCAGGGGCAGAGACAGCCGCCCGGAAAAGGGCAGAGGAGAAAGAGTTAAAACCGGCCATCATCTATTCAAGTCCAGGATTTTCTGGTGGAAACCCACTGGACACAGTTTCTTATCTTCAAGGTAAGTTCCAACTATTCATTTGTTCACAATGAGAAGGATCTTGCATCATGTGTGGCTTTCATGTCTCTAAAACAGAGGTTTAAAGAAATGGTTTGTGGAGAAACGCAGGAAGGAAGGAACTGTTTAAAGATGGCTTGCCTGCTAACTTGGAACAACAAACGGAAAGTATCCGGACAAAAAAATGCATTGAATCAGTGGTTCAGCTCATGTCAAGGACACATCACAGCTGTTATGATCCATGTTAAAACAATTTTTTCATGCTTTGCTAGTGAAATATATCAGAACCAAATCATGTCAGGCATAAAGCAATCCTTTTTTTAATTTAAAACCTTCCTCGAAGACAAAAGAAATCTGGGATCACTACAGAGAGAAGATATCTTTCGTAGTTTCTTGCCAAAACGTCGAGAACCTCAAGAGAAAATAAAAATATTAAAAAGAAGGCTCAGAGAGTTGCTGTATGTGCTCAAAGAAGAGCTATGAAAAGCTCCTCTCATACAAGAGGTGTCAGAATAATGGAGCACTCTTCATCACGGCCCTAAAGAAGGAAAAAACATAAGAAGCGCAAGATGTGAAATGCATAAAAGCGGCTGTGCAGTCATCTAGGGTTTTTGAGAGTTGGTGAGGGACACCGGGGTGTTGAGGTTTTTTATAGATCTTTAATGGGCTTTTAGATTTCCCTCAGCCCCGTCATATCATACTCGGCCCAAGAACACGGGTATGCCATAAATCACTATTGGTCCCCCAACTTGTTTCTGGTCATTTTGACTCCTATGCATACTTTTTCCCTGCCTAATTGACCCTCTTGTGATCGTTTTTTGGTTGCCTTTCTTCCTTTTAATCCTCATGCCAGCTTCTTAGTGCCCGTTTTCTAGTGAAAAGCATTAAAATGATGATTTTCACAAGGAAACACAAGCGTAATCTTGTTTCTAAACGGATCCTTGGTTGATTCAATTACATGGTAGATCCTACGCGTAGGATTTGACTGTATTGGGGGACTATTTCGTGATGATCAATACACTGCATCTCACCAAAAATAAAGGAAAACAGTACATGGAAGAGTTGGATTACTGTATTGGGAAAGCCTAGTTTATTCTTTACATTTAAAAAAAATGGAAAAAATTGGAAAAAAATATTTTTTATTTAAAATTAATATTTTTTTTGATATTTTCAGGTTAAAAAAATAAAAAAATTATTTTAATATATTTTCCAAAAAATAACACCTTGATAAATAATAGCTTACTCAGTCCGAAAAGGCGGAGAGAAGGGGCATGGAATCAATATAATGTCATCGAGTGACGTGAGGTAGAAAAGGTAAATCTATTTTTCTCTTTTGGTTTCAATTGGAGGATCAACATGCTTTGGGTTAACCCGCTATACACCACTCTGGACTCATCAAAATTGATAGGTGGTGCAACTGAGGTTCTAGTCAGCGGTGGAAGGGGCTTATCCTCTTTCTTAGCATATGGGTTCGAACCTTACTATGTACACCTGTCATCCCCGCGGTGCCTTACCTGCTCACTGGACTTGCAGGATGTTCAGTAAACCATGTGTGGATTAGTCGTGGTGCGTGTAAACTGGCCCAGACACGACACATAAATCAAAAAAAAATTGATAGGTGGTGAAAAATATCAAGTTGCACAGAAATACTGGGGGATAAAATTTCTGTGTCTAACCAGCTCATGGAGATCATGGACAATCTTGAATACAGAATCAGGTCTGGCCAGCTTCAGTGCATTTTGTGACATGGCCTTGAGTTCATCTGCCTTTGGACCAAACCATTCTGCAACAATCTTTGCAATCCCTTTCGGTGATTTCCAGAACTTCCCGCATCCAGTCTCCACCGCATGGGGCACGTTGCCTACTTCCCGTAACATTAAAGATTTCCAGAGCGGTGTTCAAGTAATAAAAATTTAAAATTAAAAAATTTATTTTTTTATAATCTTAAATTTAAATTTTTAATTATTTATATAATTAATTTTAAAATCTATAAAATTAATCATAATACATACAAACTAGCTCAAAAACCCATATTAATCTAAAAAAATCAGATGAGAGTTAAAAGCATATGTAACAATTCTGCTTTTAAACTAATTAATATTTTTTTTATCTAGATATTCTCACATTTTTTTTAAAGATAAGATTAATCTTGTTTGAGATTTATAACTATCATTTTTAATAAATACACTTTCTAAAAATTATATTTTTATTTTTATTTTTATAAAAATATAATAATATATCTTAACCTTTACATCAATATTTTATTTATTAAAACTAATTAATATGTCTGCATGGATTGTGTTTATAACAAAAAAATCATGCAAACCATATTTTCCTAACAAAATTGCAGTCACTTTTCGTTATAAACCATTTCACATCTATCAAGATTAAGATATTTTTTAATTTTTTTTAGAGATGTATTTGTCTGGTTATATAATACATGCTATATTTTTAAAATTGATTTTTAATTAAAAATATATTAAAATATTTTTTTAAAACTTTTAAATTTTTTAACATCAACACATTAAAATAATAATAATAAATATCTTTAAAAAAAACATCGCATGTCAAAATTGTATTTATCAAAATATGTTATGGAGGCACTCAAGGCTGTGGCTTAGCAAGAAAAGGGATTTATTTACTTATTTTGCATCTAAGTTTGATTTTTTTTATATATATTTGTTATTTTTATGGTATTTTATCTATTCACGTGTAAAGTGTTTAATGAATCTAAGAATTAATTATAACATATAGAAATTAACTCAAATACCTCGGATTATTAGAAAAAAAAACACGTTATGGACACCAAATTTACATAACAAAATTGAATTTACTTTTCAATACAGACCATTTTATATATATGGAGATTAAATTCTTTTCTAATTTTTCTCATGAACATGTGAATTTGATAAAGTGATAAATAATACTTTAAAAAATAATTAAAAAAAATATAAAAACAATACATGTTTTAGATTTTTTTAATATTAATATATTAAAACTATTGGAAAAATATAAATATATTAAATTAATATTTTAAAAATAAAAAATATTTTAGAAAAAAGAAATTAACACGATGCTAAAGAAACACTTATTTTTGATTCATTAAACTGATATTTATCACATAGATATCCCTTACCAAGCTGCTTCCGTAATACTTAAAGAGGAGAAAACTCTGCAATCTAATCAAAATCTATGGTAATTAATTGAAATAGTTTAATCTCAAGCATCTTTGTGCTGAATTGTTTTCTATAAACGTCCCTGTCCAAAAGCACGAGAAGATCATCATGTGATATTTATGCATAACTGTGGCTAAAGTATAGTTGAGATTATTTAAAAAATATTTTTTAAAATAATATTTTATATTAGTTCATTAAAATATTCTAAAAATATCAAAATTATATTAATTTTTAAAAAATTCAAAATATTTAAAAAACATGTTTAAAATGTAAAAATATACAAGCCCACCATTAAAAGGTGACAACTTTCTCGTGCTAGAGAACATGTGGTGCATAAGCCAGGCACTGGTTGGATTATGTGAGTGGCCGTGTGGTGTGGGGAACTCAAATTTCTCGTGCTAGAGAACGTTTGTGTCTTTTTTAACACTTGTGCAAGATCCAATATGATCCGAGAGATCTTCCAAGGATTTTTCATGTTGAACATTAGTGATGCGAGGCGTGCTGGTGTTGCTTCCATTTGAAAGCATTAAACTGTTTATATTATAAAGTATAATTAGCTATTAGTATTCAAGTTTTGATCAAATTAGGAGTTCATCCATCTATAACATGTTAAAAAAAATAAAATCAAAATAAGATTTTCCATGGATTCCAAGATTAACCCCAGAGCCAGCACGACGCCCTGTCTTGTTTCGTGAAGGCAAGGTCTACCGTGAAGACAGCCATTGCGGGCTCGGCAGTGCAGGCCAGAATCCTCGCTGCACGTTGCACTCACACGATTATAGAGTTGGAGGAAATGAAAGAGGGTTCTAGGAGGTCCACCTGTTAGGTTGGTTGCCATTAATGTGCAACAACCATTTGGTATTGCACCAAACATGTGCATTCATACAAGATGTCAAAGGTTGGCAGCCACCATTGTTGAAGATGAGTTAGAGTTGGTAGCCACCATTGTTGACAACAAACCAAGAATAGCTTCCATGAATGCCTATAAATAGAGACATATGTAAGAGAGCAAAATGAGAGATGTAGTAGAGCCAAAGATGTGAGAAATGTAGGAGAGAGTGTGCTGCCAAGGGCAGCAAGCAGTAGCTGTCATTGCAGCACTGCAAAGAGATAAATAGAGTGAGGTTGAGAGTTGCTACAAGAGGGGATGATTCCTCCTCCTCTATTGTTGTAAATCTTGTTCTCTCCCTACATAATACAATGGCTTCTCCCGTGGATGTAGGCGGTTTTGCCGAACCACGTTAAATATTGTGTCAGTGTGCTTGGCCTCCTATGAGCAAATATCAGTACATCACCGGTCGGATTTCCCAACACCATCAACTTGGAAAATTCTCAGGATTTTTTCAAAAATCAACTGATGAAGACTAAACATGGAAAATTATAGGCAAAAAAATTTTTTTTTGAAAGGGATGACAGCTGAGACCTATTAGTATCTACCTTTGTTTTGAAACCTGGCTCGACGAATCAACCCGGACTTGGGGCCGACCCGGATCCAAGTAAAAACAGCCAGGGATTTGGCCCGGCAAAACCCGGTCGACCAGGCGAGCCAAGGATAAGTTGGGCTATAATATACACAACTAAGTTAGTAACCGAGATTATTTAGAGACTCACCTCACATGAAATTGCTGATTTTAGCTTTGCAGTCTCTTCTTTTGCTGTTTACACAGTTGTCGCTTCTTATGGAGAGAGAGAATGGAGCGGTGAAGTGGAGAAACTCAGCACAGACATCTACTTATTCTTGACTCGTGATGGGACTAACTGAGTCAAGGTGATCGAACACGGAGGGTGGGCAAGCTAGGTTGATAAATCAGTTATTGTCGAGCGAGTTACACCACCTGGTCTTCACGCGTTCAACCCAACTACTTTTTCAGGTAACGATAAGTTTATACCAATAGCCACGAGAAGATGAAGAGCAAGACAATTAAAAAAAATAAGGCTGGATCTCAACCGGGTTTACCCGGGTCTATCGGGTAGACCCGTCAGTTCAATCGGGTTTTCCAAGCTAAATCCGTGGTTGTTTTTTATTGGGACCCGGCCTTGCCCCAATCCCGGGTCGGACAAGTCCTGGGTTGACTCGCCTGGCCGGGCTAGGTTTCAAAACAAAGTTTTATTGGGATTTTTTGGGTTGACACGTGAGCGGTGTCTACACTTATAGAGCTGAAATTCTAGCTTTGCTCTTTAAAGGACCTCGCGGTTCGGGCACCAGATGCTCATACATGTTGTATCCTTTCTACTTGTCTGTTCCATTTATCTCATGACAGAGTAGAGTGCTGGGAAGGAAACCTCTGGGCGAGGGGGTATCTTAGTTATTATGCAAATACAAGTAAAAAAATAAATAATAATAACTGAGTCTGGTAAGGAACTGGACCGTCGCGTAGTGGCTGGAAAATTTCGACAAGAACCGGCCAGGTTCTGTAAGTAATTATTCAGATGCTGCCCTCTCGGCTCTTGCCACAACGCGGCTCACCAAGGATGTAGGCCACGTGCATTCTAGGGTTTGGCCTAGCGGTAGAAGGGGTTGGTCTCCTTCCACTGCATCTGGGTTTGAGCCCTAGCGTGCACGCCTGTCACCCCCTCGGTGTCTTATATGCCTACTGGGTTTGCAGGGTATTCAGTGAACCGTGAAGATTAGTCGTGGTGCGCGTAAACTAGCCCGGACATCCCACATAAAAAAAAGATGTAGGCCACGTGTTACATGGGTCAATCTAGATGCATGGAAAATAAAGTTTAGGCCTAGAAGCAATTGCCAAAAGCCCATAACGAGAAATTCTGCAACCCCACATTACATGTGCAGAAAAGCCCATGAGTTTTTGAGCCCACCTGGTATACAAGAGCCGTTGACGACTTGGTACCCCATAGATTTTTGTGCATCTCCTAGATAAAACAATGAGAAATTGCTCTATTCACAAGTCGATTAGAATCAATTTTAATTCGAATTTGATTTAAATTTAATTAATAAATAAATTGAATTTACATGGTTGAATAAGATAAAATATAATTTATTTTGTTTTCTACCTTATCTTTATCTTATTTCTTCGAATTTTTCTAAAAAAGATGGATAAAGAAGTATTTTTTTAATAATAGTTTTTATATTAATTTTTTAAAATAAATATATCATTGAATCTTTGTAGCAATTTCTTTTTATTAATATTAAGTTGGTATCTGATAAAATTTTAAGCAGGTCACTCATATTTGAAATATTAGTGTATTTATAAAAAAAATATTTAATTATAAATTTTTTTAATCAGAATAACACACGAGGCATATATCAATTTATCAACTTAATTATTTTTTAAGTAATAAATTCACTCTAACAATTAAAATTTGATATTTTTTTAAATTCAAATTATCAAAAAAATAGGGGTGTGATTGTATAGAGAAACACTTTAAGGTATCCTTTAAAGCTAATTGTATGTGTAGTAATGCAATATATAATGCTTTTTAAAAATATTTTTTAATTAAAAATATATTTAAATGATGTTTTTTCTAGGTTTGTATTTTATGTTTGACATTAGTAGATTAAAACCATTAAAAAAATATAAAAAAATCAATTAATTTGATATTTTTAAGGGAAAAAAACAATTTGAAAAACTAGCTTCTTCTATTGTCTATGAGATTTTCCCCTCCACTGGGCAAAGCAAAAGGAAGCAAAACGTGATGGAAGAAAACTTAAATTCTTGGTGTGATCAATCAATACAGTAACAAAAGCAGGTAAATCGCTTTTTTAGCTTTGTCAAGGTTAAAGTCAGAAACAAGTGCCTGAATCCGCCATGAAAGTGGCTTGATGTGATCAATCTATACAGTAACAAAAGCAGGTAAATCGCTTTTTTAGCTTTGCCAAAGGTTAAAGTCCATGCTAGAAACAAGTGCCTGAATCCGCCATGGAAGTGGCTTGATGCACTTGTTTCTAGCAAAGCCTATAGCAGTAAAATCCGCCATGAAAGTGGCTTGATGCACTTGTTTCCAGCAAAACCTATAGCAGCAAAACTTTGTCTTGCGTATAGAAGACAAGCATATCTTCTTACCCCAACTAGCCATTGGCATCAATTCTTACATGATGGCATTTAGAATTTCTACTACATCTTTTACAAAAATTCAAAGGCTTATGATACAAAGAGGGATGTCTTTTCCCATGTGCCATTTCAAAGAGATATAAGCACTCCTAAGCCCTTGATATTGGATAATAATCATAGCTGTTTCTCTCTTGTAGGGCAGTTATTGAGAGCTGCTTGACCTTGTGAAAATTGAGGCCGAGGAGAGAGTGAAAATGAGCGCATGTACGAAATTGATTTGGGGAGACAATTCGTTATCGTAAAAGATATACCTTATCCAGAAAAATTATGAAGCATGAGTATGTGCTGCAATGCAATTCATACTTCATGCAATTTCCTTGACTTTGGTAGTGTCTGAAAATGTGATTGAAATTATATTTTTTAAATTTAAAGTTATTTTAGTTAAAATTAATTTTTTAGATTTTTAGATTATTTTAATATGTTGATATTAAAATACCTTTTTAAAAATAATATTATTATTTTTTGATATATTTTCAAGTAAAAATTACTTTGAACCACAATCAGTATTACAATTCCAAACACTCTCTTTATGTTTTTTTACTTTTATTTAAAAAAAAAAGTTATTATATTAGTCTATTCTTTAAATAATTTCTTGTATAAATTGTTGTAAAACTCGTCTATTTTAAACCTCATCTTAAATCAAGTTTGAGATTAAAGAAAATAATATGTTAAAGTATGATTAATTTGATGATGTAGCGTAATCTAATTTATGTCAATTATATGATATTATAAAAAATTAAAATGATTTTATTTTAATTTTTTATTAAAAAAGACTAGATAAGCTACTAATAAGTATTACCTTTAAAGTTGAATTTGAAGATGTATTTTTTTTATATAAATTGACTGCAAATAATTGTTAAATAATCAAAAACTTGTACGCTCTTCTCCCAATAATGTGAGATTAAAAAAAAATGAGATAATTATATAAAAAAAGTACATATCCATCCATCTATTTATTGAATATTATCCAATTAATCCCTTTTTTTCAAGTTTTGCCATTAAAATCATAAGAAATTAAAGGTTTATTTGGCTCATTTTATCAAAAAACCAATTTAACATAATAGCTTAAGCTATTAGGTGAGATTTTAGAATATGATTTATATTATTCTCTAACACATCCCATCAAGTGAAAGCTTTTTAAACTTAAAACTTAGATTTAAAACTTGTACAGACCTAGATGTTTTATTTTTATCAAATAAATAGAAATAATAAAATTTAAACTTATGACTACTTAGTTATCAAGATTTTGATATCATGTCAAAAAATCAATTCAATCCAATGATTTAAAATATTATATGAAATCCTAAAATATGATTTATATTATATTTATCTTAAAACTATGTCATTTTCATTATAAATATTAATGTTTTTAAGGTAAAGATGTTGTTAGATTTTGTGACAACCATGGTGTTTTTTCTATTAATTAGTTGTTTTTACTTAATTTGAAGAGAAAATCATTTAATTTTCCTGAGAATTTATAGTGATTAGAGGATAAATATAAGGAGTCACTACGTAAATCTAATTTGAAGAGAGATAAAAAGAAGGTAAAAGAAAAAATTAAATATAAATCTCACCAAAAATTATAAAATTATTTTTATCTATGCTGAGAAATATATATATATATATATGTTCTCTCATTGTATTTCTCTTTTACACTTTAAAATTCCCCGTGAATGAATTGCTTAATGAACGCGATTTAGTTTTAAATAACATAAATCTATGTGATTGATTGATTTATGGTTTTAATCTATAATTACCTGTTGATGACTCAATATAACAATGAAGTATAGAGATTATTTGAATATTTTGCCACCATGTACGGGATCATGGCACGAGGAATATAATTCAACGAATTTTTTTTTATGGCAACCTAGTTTTCTTTTCTTTTACCTTTTAATAATTATGATGAATTTCCATTAATCAAACACATATGATTGAAGGTTCTGGAGGTATTTAAAAATATAATAATGATTAATTTTTTAAGTATTTTTTATTTAAAAATACAATAAAATAATATTTAAAAAAAAATTAATTTTGACATTATCAGGTCAAAATAATTTATATACATAAAAAAATATTAATTTAAAATAAAAAAAATAAAAATAAAAAATCTTATCTTCAATAATAATTAAGTAAAGTATTAGTTTAAGTTGATTAACCAGGGTCTTTAGTTTCCATTATTTACTCCCCCGTCATATGTTTTGATGTAAAATTTGATTAGGTTCCTTTCATCAATGCAATATTGAACTAAAATTAACTATTACCTTAACAATGTCATAAAAAGTGTCAACAATTTATGAGGCAAACCAGCTGAGTTTCAATCTCGGTAGTGAATGTGTATTTGTTTATGTATTTAGGTGTATTTTAAAAATATATTTGATATTAAAAAATTATTAATTACTAAATTTTAATATTTTTTAATGCTTTGATATGCTAATATTAAAAATAAAAAAATCTAAAAAAAACTTATTTTAGTATATTTTTAAATAAAAAATATTTTAGAAAAACTCCATGCACTACAACACTAATCACACCTTACTTCTTCCCATGCAAGTAACACCAATCATCAAATGATTGGGAGAGATTAACCAAAAAGAACAAAAACTCATTGGGAATAAACAATGATTGTAAACTTCGTTAATCCTAACATCTGCGAGACTAATCAAAACTATAGAAAAAATGGGGCAATTCCTCGACAAAACCCCATATTATGGGTTCAGATTGTAGTTGGTAGACTTCATACAGGAATTGACTTTGAAAAAGGGTTCGGATTACTTAGATTATCAGGTTAATTGGCAAGCTATGGAGTCAATTCATAGCAATTAATTTTATTAATTACATCTTTATTATTTTTTTTAAAGAAATTCTTTGGTATTAATTTATGGGGTCAATTAAATTATTAAAAATTCATTCAGAATTGATCAGTAAATACTTCTTTATTCCACTAGAAATACAATCTAGATTAGATTTCAGAGGCACGAATTTCTTACATGAAGGTATCATGAGAGATTGAATCTGGCAGCTAAAGTTCAGAACTGATAAGTCCAACAACAACAATCATGTCCCTCCACGACACGCACGAATCTCCTAATTTGCTCGTCAAAATTAGTAGAGACCCCAGCCACAAAACTGTGTGCTGTAAAGTTAGCTCGAGTCGTCAGAATTAATATTGTCAGTTAGTAAATCATGGATTTCGAGTGATTTAATGATTATAGAAGGAGATTATAAAGCCTATATATGCACATACAAATGTCCCCATCATGCAATGCCATAATTTCCTTGTATTGAATATGAACTGGGAGACCACGAGCGACCATTTATCATGCCCTTCTTGACCATTATACGGCTGTGAAAGAGACCTTGAGGCAAATTCCATGTCCATATGAGAATCTTTTAATCAATTATTAAGACTTAGATCTTGAATTCGACGATAAAAAATAGTTTTTCACGAGTAGAAAACTACTGGAGGAGGATTTAAATGGGTGTTCATGGGTTTTGCTTGTTTTCTCTTCTTCTCTTGGGAATTTAATTTATTTAATAATCTTGCCTCCTCAAAGAATTAAAGTTTTTATGGATAAAAAAAATAAGATTTTACAAAAAAAATAAAATTAATAATAGAGATAATATAAATAATATCATGAAACATCATCTAATAATTTAAATTATTAGATTTATATAATTATTTAATATGATATCAAAACTTTATAACTAAATGGTGAGTTCAAATTTTATTATTTTTATTTATTTAATAAAAATTAAATATAATATAAAATAAAATAAACCTTTCATTTGAGAAAATATATTAAAGAATAATATAAATTATATCTTGAAACATTACCTTACAATTTAAAATTTTAAATGAAATAATTTTTTTAATAACTAAGAGAATATCTCGATGAATTGTCCCAATCTTTAACCGGGGCTGGCAATCTCCTTGGCCTGGTCACCTTCATCTTAGATTACACAATCCTAAATGTAAAGAATACACATGAATCATTTAAGATTATGGTTCAATGAATCATGCATGTGTATTCTTGAATTTTCTTTTTTAATAATATAATATCGAGATGGAGATGAATGTATTATATAATTTTTTTAAAAAAAAAAACCATAGTGTATCATGTGCTGGCTTGCATGCGCTAAACTAAATCCTTATAATCTATAACTATTTTTTTATACAGGGTTAAGCTCTGCAACCTGTGGATCGAAGAAATTTGGTACCGGTGGGATTCGAACTTGAAAGCTAGAAGAAAACAAACACCCCAATCTCATAGCTAAATGATGCGAGATCAATCCCATGGGTTTTGTATTATATGCTTACCTTTTCTTCTCTTTTTATTTAGTTTATCAATGATTTCCATGAATTTGTATAAATAATTTGCTTTTGATCATGTTTGGAGATAGTTTAGATGCAGAAAAAAAGATAGTAACATCCTACCTATCTAAACTACAAGAGGAAGCTGTGAAATGTGAAAGCTAATGCTGTGCCTAAATTCTTGTGAGTGCGTTAAAAAACGAAAACGAGTTGCCTTCGAGAAGGTAAACTTATCGTGTTAGACTAGATTATGACTTGGGTTATATCTTGTCGTGTTAGACTAGATTATGACTTGGGTTATATCTTGTACAATATTTGTCTTTGAAAGCTGTAAAGGACATAGGTTATTAGGAGAGCAAAACCCAGAAGACTTTCATGACTTCATGCTCTTTCTGAGCTGGAAAGCAGTGGACGGGCAACAACCTTGTTCACACCCAGCTTGGTGCCATGGTGCTGTAGTGGCTGACAAGAACTAAACCGACCCTGTGCTCATGGAAAACGAGAATCCATTAATTTTGTTTCGAGAAAGGGGAAGAAGAAATTGCATGTATGTATTGGCAAATATATACAGTGTCATCATGCTTTCCACGACAACATGGTGATCCAAACATCAGTATTAATCTGATTTTGTTTATGTTTCTGTGATAAGTTGGACAGTGTGTGAATAAAAAATTTGACTTTTCGGCCTGGATTTGATTTTTGCTATGAATGTCTATGCAAATGAATATAATGCACCACAACACCAAATATTTGAATGTTGAAATTTCATAGTGATTGATAGTTTTGTATGCAAGCAAATTTTTTAATGGAAGAGAAAATTGTTAAATATATTAGAATTAATTTAAGATTGATGAGTCTGAAAATTTAAGATATTTAGAAATAAAATTGACATGTTAAATAATCAATTAATCTTTTAATTTAAATAATCAGATTTAATTTTTTTAGTTAAAATATCTAGTAGCTTGATATGAAAAGCTCGGGTAGTTATTAGTTGATAGCTATTAATGTTAAGTAAGCCAATATAGTCAACAGTTGTTACTTGCAAAACATTTTATTTTATGAATGTAGAGACTCTTAAATTTTTAATCATGTAACTTTGTAGAGAAAGAAAAATACAAAGATATTTTAGAAATATATGCTCTAAAATTATATATGTTGGAAGTGTTAAAAATAAAGAATATAATCTTGAAGTTTAAATGATTCATAATGTATTTATAATCTTTGAGTTTTGTTTTTTTATGAAAAGGATGAGCTGAATTGTAATTCAATTCTTATAATATTTTAAGTTATATTTTACTTAAAATAATATATATTAAACCAATGTAAAATATAAATATACCTCTTAAAATCATAGAAAAAGATCTCAAAAAAACATTAAGCTCGGGAAAGTTGTCTATGCATATTAGATATAAAAAATAGGTTCAAGCACACTGCCTAGAATAAACCTATGGAGTCAGGCTAAATTGTGGAGTCAGGCTCCTCCCTTATAGCAAGTCTATAGAGTTGAGTTTTTTCATTAAAATAAGACTATATAGTCAGGCTTCTCTATAGAGTGAGACCATAAAATTATTATATATAAATATATTGAATAGGGTCTTTTATGAGGTTTTTGGGTCTGTTAAATTTTGATTTATAAACTATGTCTATTAATTTTGACTAATTTATGTGACATTGGGATTTGATTAAATTTTCAGTTAAGAATATAGGAAAAAAAATAGTATAAAGTAATTATGAGTGATAAATACCAAAAAATAAATTGTTGTTGTTAAACCCAAAAAATAACTTTGTTTTTTACCTCTTTCCACCCTCGCAAATGACACTCACGATCTTAATAAATAAAACACGATTGATATGGATTAAGCTTTTAGTTTAAATAAATAAAATGTAATATTATTAATATTATTATTCAAATTCAATAAGGAAAAAATTAATTAATGAGGTCTTTAATAATCTACTTTATCTAACTAAGTAGTATTTAAAAAAAAAATAGTTGCTTGAGCATTTGATTGCTCTACAGCTTAATAATTCCTGTTCTTTCTTTTTTTTTTCTTTCTAGATATCAACAAAAAAGCTAAAACTCATGGTGATATTATTATACTCCAAGACACGGTTTATTATCTATTACAATAGTATAGTTATTATATTGCCTCTTGATTATTATTTTTTTTACCTTTGCTTAGAGGATAGGGTAATCTTTTTCCAATGACATAAATAGCTTTTAAGAATAAAATAGGGTTATTTTGGTAATTATATATTAAAATACACAGTAAAATAACTAATGTAACCCTATATACAATAATTCAATATTTTTGTATTTTCATGTTTGATGGAATGGTAAAATTATTGCATTACCCCTATCATTTCAATTTTTAGACTTGGGTTCACGTGCTTAGTATTCATTTCGTCGTGATTTGTTTGTTATTGTTATTGATCTTGAAAGCATTTTTAATTTGATACAAATACAAATAAACAAAAACACTATTGGTGCTTACAGCTAACTTAGGTGGTTGTAATAACGTTTTTAAAGCTAAAAATAAATTGTATGGTAATTCAATAAGGTATGACCAGAAATGACTTTTTTTGCTTTTTTTTCTATGCTATTTTTTTCTACGATTATGTGCTAGCCATGCAAAAAATCAAATAAACCTTTCAATTTATTTTTTTTCTTTGAAAACATTTTCTTTTTTTATTTGCATTGATTATTTATGCTAAATTTAATCATAATTCTTTTAGTTACTATTTTTTTTTTCAATTTCTTCCCCTAATGTTTGTTTGGTTAAGAATCTGGTTTTTTTGTCCTTTTTTTTTTGTTAGTCTATGAAGAGGTTAAATTGGTCTCATAATTCAGATTATAAATCTAAAATATTAGCTCGGGTAAACTTTTATTTTTTTAAGCATTGTTTTTGAATTTGTTTTACCGGTATTTTTTAAGTTTTCCTATTTACAACGTCATCTCAGTCTCATATTTTAGATTATGTATTTAATTTATTGGCTTGGGTTGGCTACTAAATTAGCTCGAGGTTTTTTTTTGCTTTGACGAGTTTTTTAATTGTATATTTTAAAATTAACTTATAATAAAATTCTTAATAAGACTTGAATCCAGGTTTTTATAGGCTGCAGGTTTTTAAAATTGATTTATAATAAACTTCTTAATAAGATTTAATTATGTTTAAAATGTTTGTCTGGATTATATATATATATATATTATTAAAAATTAAATTGAATGATATTTAAGTTATTTTTATTGAACTCGCGTTTATGATCTAACAAGTTACATGTTTTTTTTTTAAAAAAAAAATAGATTAGGTTTAAAAAGTTTGACTAAGATTGCTTCTTTTTTAAGGTTAGTGTTTTTTTCAAAAAAAATTGAATTTTTTTATAATTTTAGTTAGATTAATATAGACTGTTTAATAATCTAGATAGGCTCAGGTGTAATGTTTTTCATCTTTTTTAATTGTCTTTTTAGTTCATTTTTTTTATATTATATTATTTAAATTATAACATTAACAATAACTTGAATTTTCTAACCAATTATTTTCTAATATAAAAAAATTATTAACTACGATGTCTACCCCCTACCAAAAACAAAACAGAGTTTCCCTTCATATCTTGTGAGACCTTGCTTTTAAAAATACAAGGGTTTATCTTGTTAGTTAGGCCTTAAACACCAAATACCCTCTCTCCATCAACATCAATATCAACATCAACGGCCGAAAAAATGCATGGGACCACCAAAGACAGCTTCCTAATGAAGTATGGTAGTTTTTTATTTTTATTTTTAGTGTCTTTTCTTAATAATCTTATATATTTATATAAAAAATAAAAAATAAAAAATATATATTTTTAAAAAATATCTTCCTACCAAACACAGCCTATTTATTTTTTATTTTTAAAATATTCTAAAAAAATTAATTTTTTTATTTTTTATTTTAAATTAATAATTTTTGGTTTTTTAAAATTAGTTTAACGAATTAATATCAAAAATATTTTTAAAAAAAATATATTTTTTTAACATATTTATAAATAAAAAATATTTTAAAAACGATAGTAACACTCATAAAGATACAGTACTGGAAGAAGAAAAGGCAGCAGCGAAGGAGAAAGTCAAATGAATTGTGCTTTATTTTGTGTCAAAATAAATCACAGCCGTTGGTATTTACAATCTAAGGGTTAATGTTTAACAAGATGACAACAACGTCACCACCGAGGTTATTTCTTTCCCATAGAAAATTATGCGACTTGCTAAGATGATTTTGGCAGCTGTGGAACCATGTATTTGAAATTTTTTAAATTATTTTTGTTGCGAATTAATTTTTTTGAATTTTTTTATATATTAAAAATATATTATTTTGATACATTTTAAAGTCAAAAATACTTTTAAAAAATAAAAAATAAAAATAAAAATAAAAATATAAAAAGAAATGTTTCTTTCATATATTTCTATCTGGAGAGTCAATAAATTTATTTAAAAACTGTTTAACATCAAATTTATTTTATGTATTTTACAATACTAATTAAACGCTATATGTATGTTACTTATCATTTCTTACGTGTTCAAAATCCGAGTCCAAATCATTGACCCGTGCGGACTCAAATTGCGCTTTAAAAAGTTTGCAAGATATATTAGGATAAATATTAATTTACGGTAGCTAGGTATGTTATGATGTATATTAAAAATATATTTAAAAAAATAATATCTACATGTTGAAATCATTAACAAATACTTGAAAAAACTTTAATTTAATTTTATTCAAGTAAAAAATATGCTAAAAAATAAATTGAACTACAAAAACAAACACTCCCTTAATGTGTGTTTCAAATTCTAATACAAGTTATTTTTTAAAATAGTTTTTTCCCTTGAAATGCAATAAAAATATTTTTTATTTTTAACATCAACACTTTAAAATCATTATAAAATGTTAAAAAATCAATGTGATGTATTTTTAAGTTAAAAATATTTTTGAAAAGTATCTAAAAGTACTTCTAAACACTTTTTAATTAGTATTTAGCATTGTGGTGATGATTGTATTTTAAAATAATTTTTTTTATAAAAATATATTAAAATAATATTATTTTTAAATTTAAATATCAACCCATGGAAATAATATAAAGATATTAAAAAATTAATTTAAAATTCTTTCAAAAATTAGTTTTTTAAAAGCTCAGCCACGCCACTTAAACAAACAGGTTTTATATATACAGGTTTATATAGCATGGTGATCGAAAAAACCTCGGATTTAGAAATTGATTTTAATTGAGTTTTTAGTCGAAGTCAATAAACATTAAATTAATTCCACGAAAAAAAGGTTGACTCCGAACAGGGTTTATTAATGACCAAGTTTAGCCAACCAATCCTAACCGGTCCGTTGCAAGAAAGAAAAATTAACTGATGTGGTGACTGACGAGTTTGTCTCAAAATTCAAAAACCCAAACTCTTTTCAGACAGGATTGTCAACTATGATATCCCACCCCTCCCCTGAAACAAAACAGAGCCTCACACGATGATGATGCTTCGTAAACCCCTTTTATATTTTGTTATTTTTTTAAAAAATATTTATTATTATATTTTTAAAAATTTATTTTTTACATTGATAAATTAAAATAAATATATATATCAAAAATTAATTTTAAATAAAAAATTTAATTTAAAAAAAAAACACAGTAACCATAAAAAAACAAATGATACCTAAATATATTAAAGTGTGTTTGAGAGTGTGGTTGCTATTACTTTTTAAAGTATTTTTCACTTAGAAAAGTATGTAAATAATTTTTTTTTATTTTTAAAAAATTATTTTTGAGATTAGCACATCAAAATAATTTAAAAACATTAAAAATATATTAATTAAAAACAAAAAATTTCAAATTCTTTTAAAAATACTTTTTAAATATAATCGCAAACACCCTATTAAAATTTCTTAAAATTAAGGTATGGTGAGGTGTGGTTTAGTTTTTAAAAAAAACAAAAAAAAAACATTTAATTTTAACTTTTAGAGAAATGTGATTTATTACTTAAAAGGATTGCACCTATAAAAATACTTTTAAAAATATTTATTTTTAATATGTTAATATTAAAAATAATTTTTAAAAAATAAAATATTTTTAAATAAAAAATATTTTTTAAAAAAACCATTACTACATATTAAAACATTATTCCAGATGATATTTTATAAAAATTTGAATTTATTTGTTTAAAATATATATATATATATATTTTATTGTTTTAATATGATGTTATTATAAATAATTTTTTTAAAATTAAAAAATATTATTAAAAACAACAACCTAAACACGCACCAAAGCAACCGGAAGAAGAAGAAGCATAGAAGGACAGTCCGATGCCGTGAACTTAATTCTGTATCAAAATAAATCACAGCCGTTGGTACTTACAATCCAAGGGTTAATGTTTAACAAGGATGGCCACAACGGCACCACCGAGGCTATTTCTTTCCGGTAGAAAATTATGGGCTTTGTTGTGTCTTCGGGTAACATTTTATTATTTTACCGACGGAGATGGATATGAAATATATTTCTCTACACTTTCTATTTAGAGTATATAAACTCTTAGAAATAAATATATTCTATATGAGAAAACTAGCCGAACACCCCTTATCATTTCTTACGTGTTCAAAATTTGATTCCAAATCATTGATCGGCCGTATGAACTCAAACTGTACGTATAACAATTTTTTAAAAGTTGGATTATAATTATTAAATTTGGAAGCGCCAGCATATCAAAATAATTATTGTTATTATGGACTATGTCAACAAAAAAAAACAATCAATCAATCATTATCACTTCCATTGATCAACAGTACTGCCAATGAAATTCCACAGGCATCATCGTCATCATCTTCTCTGATACTGCAAAAACCATTTGCAAGATAGGAACAAGACTGGGAAAGGGGGGGAGAAAGAAAAACCTAAAACATGGCAAATGTTTCTTACATTCTTTAAAAACCCAGAACAAAAACTTGATGCAAGATACAGATACGTTTAGAGTTTCTTTAAACATGTTCTCAACACCAAGATAAACCTAATCTTGATTGCTCTTACTCGGTGAGCTCAATGGAAACAGAGGCAGCAGCTCAGGTGGCTCGCTCCCTCTTGGTGTATTCAACGGCGACGGATGCAAGTAAAAACCCTTTGCAGCTATGGCCTTCTCCTCCTCTAAAACTGCTGGTGGAGATGGCGACTCGGTAGTGCCTGGACTCGGGAAAAACAAAAACTCTGAGCTAAGTGGAGTGACTGGCGATTCGACTTGGCGTGTTTGGCGGGTTGGTGACGAAGAGTTACTGATGAGAGAGGTCAAGCCAAGTTTGATCTCTAGCTTTCTTGAGGTGTGTCTACGTTCTTGGAGCTTGAAAGGTGACCGGCGTGGGCCGGTGAAGTCAACGGGACTGTGAAATGATTTTGATGGGGAGAGTATTCTTGTCGCCGGAGGTTGTTGCGTGTCACTAGCATACCCGGTTAATTTCTGGACAAGGTCTCTAAAACTGTTTGTGTCTGCTTGAACAAAGGTTGTAGGTGATGTCGGGGAAGAAGAAGAAGAAGTTACCATGGTGTTCATGCGATTATACCCTTCTATTGTCATTGACAAGGGGGAAGAGGGATGCTAGCTAGTAGCTAGTTATAGAGAAGGAGAGAGAGGCCTCAGGGACAGTGAATGGGAAGGAGGTGGTTTAATTTCCTGGTAATTGCTTGGTTTTTATGGGGCGAGGTCTCACTAGCAAGGAGTCAACTACAAGCTTTGGTTTAGAGTCAAAGCTTGGGAGAGAAGAGAAAGAGACAGGAATGTTGATGGGTTATGTAAATTGTTGATTAAGGAGTCAATGTTTTTTTTTATTTAAAGAGTATTTTAGGAAAGAATTGTAGTACAGCTGATTATCTTAATTATAAAATTTGTTTCTGTTTAGGTCTAACTTTGTAAAGTTGAATGGAAGCATTAGAGAGTATCTAGAACGGATAGGCTTGATTTTTTTAAAAATATTTTAATAAAATTATTTTTAAAATCAACATATAAAAAAATCTAAAAATAAAAAAATAATTTATTTATAAAATATTTAAAATACAATTTTTCTTAGT